>CAIGQQ010034504.1:1516806-1567643 GCA_903798035.1 Danio albolineatus | reverse complement strand
TGTGTGTGTGTGTGTGTGTGTGTGTGTGTGTGTGTGTGTGTGTGTGTATTTGTTTTCTGTTTTATAATCATGAGAATTCATCAGTGTCAGTGTATTCATTGGACAGTTTATGCTCCAATTTGCTTACATTTGATTTGTTTTAAAGTAAGACATTACCACACAATTTTAAATAGAAATGATATATAAATTTGAGTTTTAGCTTCAAACTGTAAACAATACAAATAAAAACAATAGAAACCCCTAACAAAAAAAAATGTCTATTTTCTCTAAATTCTGTTTAACCACAAATTCTAGCATTTTCTTTAGCAATTTTTAATTTTATTTTTTTATATATATTTTTTACAGAAGATAGACAAAACCTGTTCCAAATACATACCGCATTTTAAAAAGAAATGCCTTCAGCAAGCAGGCCAACTTCGAGACAACATATTGCACAAGATGTTCCCTGGTGGCAATCCGAGAGGAACCTGCAAAATGATGAAGCTTTGCTCTTAAGAACTCACTGTGACAGTGCACTGTCCAAAGGGTACATTTACATTGACTAGTTAAATTAGCATCTTTTTACATTAGAGCAAAGCTGCTTTTCAAGATTCGATTGCAAAAAGTATGTAGCCTATGTTGAGTTGAGCGCTTGTTGATATCAGTTGTCTTCCATCTTTGTTTATATTTTAATTGCATATCATTTTTGTGCCATTGACTGAGGTTTGAGGATGCTTTCATCTTTGTGTTTTAGAAAATCAATCAAATATGCAGATCTTGGATTTTCTTCATGCGCCCCCTTTGCTATTCTATAGCCAATGGATATAAAAACTCTGTAATGAAGGCTCTTTTTAATGCACACACTCCTATTGCCACTTGCAGAATCTGGAGGTTCTGCGACAAGAAAAAACATCAGTTCAGAAAATGCAATGAAAGGGAGAGTTCAACATATAGTTCATCCTCCACTTGTTTCAAACCTGTTTCAGTTTCTTCTGTTCAACACAAATGAAAATATTCTGAAGAATGCTGCAAACAGCCATTGACTGATGATTGCTTTGGATATCAGTGACTGCTTTTTTTCTACCATTCATCTGAATATCTTGTTTTGTGTTCAAGAGAGCTCATATTTAAGTCTAGAACCTCTTGTGTGTGAGGAAATGTTCACTATTCGGGTAAACTTCCATTATAAGAGTTACAGCCAACCAGAAATATTGCAATGGATTGATGTTTATTCTGTAACTGTGTTATGTTTTATGTCATCTGCACATTTAAAAACAATCAAATCATTTTAATGTGATTTTCTGGTGGTCATTAAAGATAAATTGTTGTCTCATTAAAGTTGTCGTCTCTTAATTAAAGGCATACTTAAGCTACAAATAAAAGTTCTCTCACTCAGGTATTTCCAGACATGTATGAGTTTTTTTTATTCTGTTAAACGTCAAAGAAGATATTTTGAAAAATGTGGACGTGAGAAATGTACAAAGTTTTTGGATCAAATCAGCTCTTCAGTTTAGAAACAAAACATATAGTCTGAGCTCCATTAGATCACATTATACTGGCTAAAATATCATTGAAAGAGGTATAGGATGGAATACGAATAGGTGTAAGATTTAGTCGGTTTAATTGAGTAGTTGTTTCTGATTTGGGGAATTTGAACACTCAGACACAGAGCTGCAGGTTTATAGTATATTTTTAAAAGCAAACATTCAATCAATCAATATCATTATTAGAACCAATTAACTGTTAATCCAGCTTTGTTTTTAATTAAATTAAAAATGTGAAACATTCTTGCAGAAAATGACCTGTTAATTAAGTCCTTTAGTCCTGTATGCATGCTGTATGAGTTTTATTGACCCAACTTGATGGCTGCCTGTTGCTTCCCGCATCAAATTTAAGCCACTGTCATTCACCTACAAAACAATTACTGCTTCTGCACACATTAACTTGAGCACTCTGCTTCAGGCTTACGTGCCCGGCAGGACTCTGCTATCATGTCACTTTGTGGTACCATCCCAAAGGTCCTTCACCTTTAATGTTCCACGCTGGTGAAATTACTTACCAAACTCAATGCGAACAGCTGAGTATCTGGTCATTTTTTTTTTAAACTCAATCCATCAATACTATACTATAAATGTGAATTTAAAATAAACACGGAAAAAATCTACAAGAAAATTCTTTCACACGGGCCGTATTTTTAGTGAGTTTTTGCAATGAGCGTTCAACTGACTTCACACTTACGTTTAACAGCTTCATACACTGTATCCTCACATCAGCAAAACTAAAGAGAAAAAGCAGACGTTGGAGCGCACTGAAATACAAATAATAAGACTACATCGAGAAATGCATCTCACCTGTATCATCGGATCCTTCATGATTCTCTTTGGTAAGATACTGGTCAAACAATAATTAACATGAGTGATATGTTCAACCTTGGAGAGTATGTTCTGTCATATTGTTAAATTTAGTTGTATTTCAAGCAGCTGGTGCTGAGAGACGATATGAGATGAAACAGGCCGTCACCATTGAGGACAACAAGAAAGATGTGTGCAATCCCAAGGTAATGAAATGAGATCTAACTGTGAGAATGTTTTCTTCCCACATCCTTTTAACACATATGTACAACTTAAAGCTATACTGAGTTTGGAAGACACGTGGAGTACATTATACCTCACTGATAGACACCCCTTATTTTAATCTCTCTAGGACGACTTAAAATGTTGTATATGTTTGGAAGGGATAAAACTATATTTACCCCAGATAATTGATAAAGTTAACAAGGTAAATGTTTCCTTTTTCTCTATTCAAACACAAACCATTCTTTATGCATTTGTACTATTAGTCATTGTAACATTCAGTTAAAAAGCAAATGCATACTTAATAAAACAGTAAATTCAAAGAAATGTATATGACAAATGTATTTTGGTTGTTGTTTTACAGTGATGTACTTTGAATTTTTTATACAGCTGTTGTAATATTTTTCTCCTCACCCAGAAAACCAGAGCTGCATGCAATGTCAACAGGTTTCTGAGGAAACTTTGTTTAAAGATCGCCATGAAGATCCAATCAAAAGTTTTAAAAAGATTTTTTCCAGGAGGTCCTCTAAATATCTGCAAGAAGTATAAAATGTGCAAGTAAAAGACAACTGTATACAGTCCATTAAAAGATCACCTCTTTAAATTGGATTGTTCACTTGTTTGTTTTGGCAAAAGCATGAGTTGAAAATGTCTGCCCTGGTTTCTTTAACTTCAAAATAAGAGCTGTTTTTCACATTTCATGTTTATTATTTCCACCTGTATCTCACCCTGTGCAATCAGTTTAATCATCCCCAGTGTATTTATAGTGCCTGTGTTTAGTTATTCATTGTCCAGTATTCTACACTCATGCTTTTTTCAGGCATTATAGATATATTCAATCGGAAATCCCTTTAAACTGTTCTGAAAGATGTATGTTCATTATGTTTTGGGAGAGAATGTTATGTTTCACATTTACTGCTCATTAAAGATCTAATCGTTTTCATGGGATTTTAAGACTTTTTTCTGTCATTAAAATTGTCATTTCTTCTTTAATGATAGTTCATTCAAAAATAAAAATTCTGCAATTTACTCCTTTTTTTTCTTGTGTTGATAATGAAAGATATTTTGAAGAATGAAGCTAACAGTTGATGATCCCCATTTACTTCCAGATAAATAAACGAATAAATAAATAAAAAAATAAAAAATAAATAAATAAATAAATAAATAAATAAATAAATAAATAAATAAATGTACAGTTGAGGTCAAAATTATTAGCCTTAAATTATTCAACACTTAACACTTATATTATTATTATTAATAACGGAACACATTTGTATACATAATTAAAAAAAAACAAATTATAGCTAATTCCTTGTGTCTTTGCCATGGTGGCAGTACATAATATTTTTCTACTTATTTTGCAAGATTTTCTGCTAAAAAGTGTCATTTAAAAGCATAACTGGGTTATGTTAAATAGGCAAGTTAGGATAAATAGGCAAGTTGGTTTGTGGTTTGTTCTGTCTGATTTCTTAGGGGGTCTAACATTGGTTAAAACAATTTAAAACTGCCTTTATTCCATCCAATTTAAGAGAAATAAGACTTTCCCCTAAAGAAAAATATATTATAGGAAATACTGTAAAAGAAAAAAAATTGTATCATTTTAATACAAAGTACAAGTGAAACTACTATTTTTTAAATATACATTAACACAAAACACTGGGCTATATTTGTAGTTAAGGGAGTAAGGGGAAGGTTTGACTGACTTCACACTTCATTTTCACAGTTTTCTCTGTGCCTTGATCAGCAAAACAGCAAAAGAAAAAAAAAGAAAAAAAAAATCAACGTTAGAGTGCACTGTTATTAAGCAATATTCAAATGACAGAAAATAAGGAGCAATGCATCTCACCTGTATCATTGGATCCGTCATCATTCTCTTTGGTAAGATATTCACTTTTTGGTGCATGACGTTCACTTTTAATCTCTGTCAAACAATATTTCATGTATGAAGTTATATTTCATGCAGCTGCTGCTGAGAGACGATGTGAGATGGAACAGGCCATCACCATTCAAGACAACAAGAAAGATGAGTGCGATACTTCCAAGGTAATCAAATGAGATTTAACTGTGAGCATATTTTCATTCCTCAACCTTTAAACACATATTTTGTACTGTTTGGACGACATATATATTAGGATTCACCCCTTATTTTTTATTTGCATCTCATTTTAATCTCTCTGTCTAGGATGTCATAAAATGCTGTATATGTTTGGAAATGATAAGAAAATATATACCCATGATAAATGCTATTGTCGACAAGGTAAATCCTTCCTCCCTTTTTTCATCTTTGTTCAATGAACGGCCCAATATCTGTGCATTGTTTGAATAGTTTATTTGAAAAGTGAGAAATAAAATATTTATAAATATGATTTGCTAAAAATCCTTGAAATTGTCATTGTTTTTCATTTATAGTCACAGTTATTTGTACAATAATCATATTTGTCTTGGTTTCCTCAAACAGAAAATCAGAATTATTTGCGATGGCAACATCTTTTCAAGGAAAACATGTAAAGTGCTCATCATGAAGATCAAAAATAATGTCATCAACGGATTTTTCCCAGGAGGCCCTCGGATATCCTGCAGGAAGTATAAACTGTGCAGGTGAAAGACGGATCAATCAAATTTCAGCTGTTTACAGATGATTGTTCACTTGTTTGTTTAGCCAAAACTGTAATGCAATAAATATTGTAAAGCAACAAACAGCAGTAAGTTTATTCTGTTTTTTAAATAAAATCATTCATTCATTTTCTTTTCGGCTTAGTCCCTTTATTAATCTGGGTTCGCCACGACGGAATGAACCTCCAACTTATCCAGCATTCGTTTTATACAGCTGATGCCCTTCCAGCCGCAACCCATCTCTGGGAAATTTTTAATAAAATACTGAAACAAATTAAGCACATAACTGATCACTGAATTAAAAAATACTGATGGTTATAAAGCCAATTAATGTACATTAGTTTATTTATTTCATCATTTACTGATGTAGAATTTGTATCAGCTTACGCTGTACAAAATGCTGGGCTCCACACAATTCCTTCCCGTTGTCTCAACACAAATAGATCAAGTTAATTTAATAGTTTTTTTTTTACAAATTTAAGTGGATTGAACTTAATTTTTTTTTATTTAATAAAGAGAATTGTGTTAAACTCATTTTAAATCATTTTTTGAGTGTAGACTCAATGTGCTTAGCTGACCCGAGGAGACAGCCAGAGTAGAGAATGCTGACAGAAGCTCCACAAAAACATGCATGACACATTTGGTCCACAGTGGTTTTGGTGGCCCGAACATCAGCACTTCAAAAGACACTTGTAGACATTTGTTATTCTCGACGGTATTCATAGCTGTGAGAGAAGAGAAAAGGCACAGACAAACACAGGAGAGACATAGAGTCACTTTGACCGAAAATCACATCACATCCATTAAATAAATAAATCAGACACCTTTGGCAGAAGAATCATGGCACCTGTTGTTCATTTTGGATTGCTTATTGCATGCTCAGGTGAGACCAAAAGCATAAACAAACCTCTTTTGTGTAATCATTAGAATTATAATCATCAAATTCAGCACATAAATGTGGTCTGTTTTGGTCTGTTTCGGTCTTTCAGTTCTTCTTGCGAGATGCAGCATTGCTAACAAGGAAGAGCAGGTGAATGTTCTTGAGAAAAATGAGATGAAGTTTCCTGAAGAAGTCAAAATGGATGATGGAGTGCAAATAGAGGTAAACCGAAGCACAATGTACTGCAGTCCAATAAAATAGACATGAAGTTACTAATACTTTATGTATTTCTCTCTTTTTAATGTCCTCAAAAGAAGTCTGATATGAATGTCATTGCCTGCTGGGTTTGCAAGAAGTCAGTTCATCAGCTCAAGGGTTTTGTTCTCCATGAGATTAATAAGGTATCTTAAATTCTTTCATACACATAAATTGTTTAATTTGGAAAAAAATGCAAATAACATTAGTTAAATATTTTTTTTCATTTAAGGAAATAAAGGCTGTGTGCAAAGAAATGAAAGTCCTCAAACACATCTGCAAGCAACACGCATATAAATACCAGCTCTTTGTACTTCATCTGCTGTTTCCTCACAATAGCGAACAAACCTGTCAGCATTTGAAGATGTGTAAATAAATTGTATTGATCTGCTGTAAAGAAACATGGTAATTCTTAGATTTTTTTTTTTATAAATTAATCGGGGGTGGTGCTTAATTAAAATGTGTGTGCACTTAACGCCTTGACAATTTTATTTTTTCAATGTAAAGGATGCATTGTTATTCTATAGCGTAAGTGTGTGTGAAATCCTGCTGTCAACAAGATTCAATAAATTGTTGGATTGGACCCTTTTCTGCTTCTCGTGTCTGGTAATTTTATTATTTGAGTGTCATTTGGTCGTCCTGTTTTAGTCAGATGAATTGTAAAATTATTACAGTTATTGTTTCTTATCATAATCTTTTATATTGATGTAAGTGTGCTGACCAGTGATTGAAGAATATTTGAGCACGTGACTGCTGACATGATACTCATGCGCTGCCCAAGGGTGAGCGGGTGCACGTGCGCGCTCGCGGGACATCCACTTTGAAATATTTAACATGATGATTTTGTTGTAATTCACGTTTAAAAATATTATCATTATTCTTATACACATCAGCTAAAATTATATCCCACCTACTCCAGTGGTAATATAAACGTAGCCGTGAGCGCGTCGCACCATGTCATTCCTGAGCGGCGGGTTTTTAAACTGAGGTAAATTTGTTTAACGTTACTGCTGAAAACTCGATCAAATAGGCATATAAATTATCATACTACATACAATTAAGCATATAAACAGTTGTGGTTTAATTTTAGTCAGAGTGGAGCGTTGGGAAGCTAGTTTTTATTTAGAAAAAGGTGATATATTCCAAGAAAGTATGCTATAATCAGCGATGAGATTATAAACAAGCGGGAATACGCATAACGTTTGTATTGCGTCACATGTAAATATTTTTATAGTTATTTTATGTACACACAGGGGCAGTTTTGTAATATCGGCTGATTTGATCGAGACATGATTAAATTGAGTCGACCATGGCTCGAAACAGCCCCGTCTGGAGCCGCTCACAGTCTGCAGATCCGGCGCGGTCCGCGGAAAACGAGGCCCGGCTCGGCGGGTCGCAATCCGGCAGACTCATCACAGCAGCCCCGTAGAAAGACACCCGGGCCGACCCTTCTGATCCAGAGACAGGAGATGGCCGCCTTCTTCAGACTTTTTGGTGGGTTCAGCAAAGCAGCTGCCAGTGAATCCCGTTAAACTAAATGTTCCTTGATGTGCCCTAGGATAGTGAAAGAGTTTTATCATTAGATCAGTTCAAATCTGTCAATGAAAGATGTAGAACTAACACTCTGTCTGCTCAGATGATGACCTAATACAGGACTTTCTGTGGATGGACTGCTGCTGCAAACTTACAGACAAGGTAGTGTGGTAAATGTAACTTACTCCGAAGATTCTAAGCCTAATAGTTTTGATAACTCATTTCTAATAACTGATTTCTTTTATCTCTGCCATGATGAATACATAATATTTTATTAGATTTTTCTCAAGATGTTAGAATTTGGCTTAAAGTGCAATTTAAGGGCTTAAATTAACTGTACAATCATGGTTTGTTCTGTAGACCATCTGTATATTTGAAAAAGAAAATCATAAGAGGGCTAATAATTTTGACTTCAACTGTATGTCCATTTAATATTTAGTGGTTTCTGGGTAGTGCTAGTTTTCTTGTTTTTGAACTGAGGGCTGTACCTTTCTGTTTTTTACAGTATTTGTTGGCAATGACATTTGTGTACTTCAGGAGGGCTCGCTTCAGTATCGGTGAACACAGCAGAATGAACTTCTTTCTTGCTCTGTAAGTTGATCACATGTGAACGGATTTTCATGCCATGAGAACCTAAAAATAAATGTAAACATAAGTAATAAATACATTTATTAATTCAATAGAAAATGTAAATATTAAACATTAAGATAAATATTAGTATGATTAATTTATTTAAATAATCTAATAGTTAAAATAATAGAGAAATAATTCATTGATATTTAAATAATTAAATTACACCAAATGTGAATAATAATAAATAAAATTAGATTAAAAAAAGGATAATCGTATTGTTGATCTGTGACAACTAGGATTGGAAGCCCCCTGATTAGTGGCCATTTTTCTACACTTAAAAAAAAAAAAAAAGGCAGCTACAGTTGCCAGAAATTTACATTAAACTGGGTCAAACAAACACACACACACACAAATAAAACATCAGCAATGTGACAAGTTTTTATAAATAAATTTTTAATACATTTTATATAGTATATATATACATTTTATATGGTCAAAGATTAATTGCAATTAATCACGTCCAAAATAGAGTTTTCTGTTGTATTGTGTATATTTATGTATGTGTAAATAATATACAAAAACACATGCATCGATATATTTAGCAAAATGTTTATATTTTTTTCTGGTTATATTTAGATATGCAATATATATGTACATGATACAAATTATTTATAAATTTAAATATCCATGTAAATATTTTTCTTTTGTGTAGTTTTGTGCAAATGTTTGTATTCTATATAAATAATAAACATGTATAATATGCATGCATATGTTAAAACAAACTTTTATTTTGGATGTGATTAATCACAATTAATCTTTGCCCAAAATAATTTTTGATTTTGATCATCTTTTGTATTTGATTTTATTTTTATATATTTGCATTTACAGTGTGTAGAGGTGTAGCTGGGTTTAGAGGGTTTAAGGTTCTTCAACAGAACTGCCATATATTATTATAAGAGGAGCCGTCCTATTTATGAAAACAGACTTAATTCCAAGAGTCCAAGTGCTCAATTTTTCATACTCTAGCTATCTGGCAAACACTATGGAAGAGGATGAGGAGGAGAGCAAGTATGAGATCTTCCCCTGGGCTTTGGGAAAGAGCTGGAGGAAACATTTCCCACGATTCCTGAAGCAAAGAGACCAACTGTGGGCACGTATAGAGTACAGAGCTGCTGTCAGCAGACGCTGCTGCGAGGAGGTACGAGACTCTTTAACATGCATTGTAAAAGATTTAGAATATTCAAAAGTAGCTCTCCATCATCGTGTGCTTTATGCATGCTTGCAGGTGATGGGTATTGTGCCGTCTCACTTCGTCTGGCAGCGGGAGCGTGCAGAGCATCACAGTGGAGCCCAGAGACTCCAGCAAAACCGTGAAGAAATCCTTGTTCCCCGTGGACCCGCTGCTTCCCCAGAGCCTTGCTTTCTGTGTGCCAAAACTTCTGCCCTTCCTGTGCCTCGGCCATCTACTGCTGGACCCCACTCTTTATCTGCACCCCTGGAGAAAAAAGCTTCACACAGAGCCAGCAAGACGAACAAAGCGCATCACACCTGCAAGTACAAGCCTACCACAGGTGAATGAGTGTGTGGCGCCCTCTAGTAGTGGTACAGCAGCACTGCTGGCCTTGTTTACGTCTATTGAGATTAGGGCCAGAAAATATTAGGGTGAAAAACTTACACTGCCATATTTTTTTTAGCTGCGATATACATTGTGATATTAATATAAATTCACAAGATAGTTTAAATTGCTATATTATACTAATTATAATAATATAATTGCTCTATTTGGAAAGAATTCTTAATTCTACATTGGGAGGATTTTGTAATCCTAAAAAATAAAATAAACAATAAGACACAATAAAACAATAATAAATAAATAAGTTACAATCATATATAAACATATATTAAAGATACAAAAGCAATAAATAGTTCTTTTTGGTTTTCTAGAAAGTCTTAAAAGTATTGTGCTATGGAAATTAAATAATTAAATAGCACTGGATAATCTTCATTGGATAATTAATTGTATTTAATTAGGCCCTTCCCAACAGCAATGTATTTAGGTCAAGCTGCACAATTTCGGTGGCACAATTGATTCAGCATTTCAACAGCACTGCCATTGTCGGTGCTCTCAAACTAACATTTTAGATTACAGGTAATAAGAGTGGAAAAATCTCAAATTGTCACGTAGCTTTGTGGATAGGCAAAGTCCAACTTTTAGGAAATGAGGACGTCAACAGACCACATTATGAGGAGGAGGAAAGCTGCACGTAACTGGTAACAACCATGGTGGATTACAGAGCTGTGTCTGTTGCAGGCACTGCTAAATTTATTAGCATTAATACAACAAATGTGGTAATACTGTATCAACTAGACCACCAGCATAGATGCTGTAACAGTTACACGTGTCAGATATTTTTAGATATGCACGCGTTCACCATCACCTTGTGTTTACGTTATTTGGCATGCTGAAAAAGGAGTTCATGCTCACGATGCTGCTTTCCTTGATTTTAGTGTATCCTCTGTGATTTTTTTAGTAATATTTCATTAGAGTCTTTAATAGTAAATACAAATGTGGCATATGTATTACATCATTTTTCTATATGGATGCAGTCATTTCTTGAAAGGATATCTGTAAAATATAAACCGTTTATAACACAAAAGAAGCGTATAATTTGTTGTGCGCAAATTGTTTAAACTCACTTAAAATCTTAGACACAGGCCTTAAAACACATCCAAATTAAAATCTTTCACTCTACTTTGCAATGATTCTAAAAAAATCACTTGTTTTTAATACATAACACATATCTTGTGTTGTTATCACTGCAGATTTACACAAACTTAAATGATTTATTGTGCAGCTCTATGCATTCTGCCAAACCAATCACAATTAAACAGCTAATTACAGGTGTAAACAAAGTTTGAAATGTTTTGAACTTACAGAGCTAACCAAAAATACATTACACCAGACTGATTTCATAGTGTAGTTAAACTTCACCTGAAATAGTTTAGTTTAAAGGTAAAAAATGTAAACAACACAATGGCCAATACAAACCCTTTGAGTAAAAGTTAAAGGGTTAAAAGAAATCAAGAAAACTGTTAAAAAAAGGACAAAAGGGACTGATCGTGTGTCTCATCTTGTTATCAAATTGACCAAAAAGCTTCTTAATATGTCTAAACAGGACCACTGTTTTCACAATAGCAGCATCTTGACCATCACAGCGAACATGTTTGCCATGATCTGTGCTAGTCACTCTGTACAAATATTTACCATTGGCTTTTCTTTTACGGATATTTACAGGAAGTGATGTGGTCAGCGAAATGTGTCATGATCACTCGATGGACTGGATCAATGAGGAGTAGCTCCATCATCAGGCAGATCATACACTGTATGCTCTGTTGGCTCTCGAAATGACCTTGTACAGCATTGGGGATTAGAGCTACAGTCATAAGCATTGTTCATATTAGATCTAAAGAATATGTCAGTCAATCCTCTCACTGTGTGAAGGTTTGTACATGCACTGTATCATTATCCTTACTGCTATTAATTTCTTATTATTGTACAATGTACTTCTCTAGTATGCACTTTGTTATTGTGAAAGACTTGGACGAAAGTGGGAATGAAATGTTTGGGTGTTAAACATTGCTGAAATAAGTATAACATATAGTTGATAATATGAATAAACACTGATAATTTATTCCATGTACAGAACTTAAGATTCTTTGGCTTAAATACAAGAATGAAAAGAAAATGTACAAAACGTTTGTGCTAAATTTGTCAATGTATGCAAGACAGTATCTTTGTTGTCCTCATGAACACATTAGACATGTGAAACATCTATTTCAAGACCTTTCGTAATTTCACAAGGAAAGCTGAAACAGAAAAACATTTGATTAGATTGCTCAAACACATAGCCATGCAGCACAATCACATGCGAAGTGTATTTTATTTTAAACATGCATATCTGATTATACAATTAAATAGCTGTAACTCACCTGAATGTCCAGCCTGCTCAGGATGAGGACGTGCGATGTACAGGACATCTCCAAACGGCACTGCATCTTGACTATTCAAAATCACTACAACACAGACAGGTTAGTGTGTTTGTTGTTTTTTTGAAAAATAATGATTTGAGCTGATGTTTAAGAATTTTTGATTGGTTACACGAGTTTTACTTCGTTAATTAATTTAAAATTAGAGTAATGACATCATAAAAATTCACCTTCTGTTTTTACACTTGGTTCATCCTGATCTCCATTTTCATATGGGGCTTTTCGCTTATGAAACGTTCCATCTTTTTTGATTGATGGGGCAACAAGCCAATCCCTGTGTTGAACCTCAGTAATGCCTTCACAAACCAGAGGAAGCGCAGAGCATCGCAGAGCTTCCATCAGATCGATGACTTGTGTGATACTGTGAAACAACAATCAGAAAAGCATGTTATATGTTGGTGGTTCATTCTGCTGTGGTGACCCCAGATTTATAAAGGGACTGAGCCGAAAAGAAAATGAATGAATGAGATAGTTCAGATTACTTGGAGACATCACCAAAAAGACAGATAATCTTTATCAATAAGTAGGTCACTGAATTTACAAAAATAGTAATAATCATAAAAGAAATAATGTTTGCATGCCATTTACAAGGCCATTCATAGGTTTGGGGTTTTAAGGTTTGGGATTTTTTAAATACTTTTATTTGGAAATGATGGATTGAGTTGATCAAAAGTGACAGTAAAGGCTTCCATGCTGTTACATGCCAATCTACAAAAATATGTCAAACAAAGTTTCTAATGAGTAGCATAGTTTCCACAAAACTATTAGGACGATATATTACAAATGAGCATACTACAAAGATTTCTGAACTGTTATATATAAAAAAACTAAACTTGCTGCCCAGATTGCTTTAAACTAATTTAAATTGTTCAGTCAACTACTTGGGTTAAAGTTAAATCAACTCAAAATCAAGTTGCCTTACAATTGAGTGAATGTTGTATTCTTTACAGTGATTCACTTACATTTAAAAATAAAATTAAAGTACACAGTTTACAAGTTTCTGTAGAATCTAAAGTAATTTAGTGGCAGCAATTTGCCAGTAACTTACTGCAAATCAATTACAGAAAAAATACTGTATTTACATTTACAGCAACACCATTTAGTGTATTTACAGCATTGTATATCGTTACTGTAAAATATACAGTAAATTTCACAATAGAACTTTAAAATTGTCCTACAGTAAAATACAGTTTATATTATAGTTAGATACTGTGTTATATACAAATATTGTAAATCAATAAATCAGCGCTTCACATAGGTTTGAAATGTACCTGCAATGGTAGCCAGATCAGAAAACACCATTTACTCACATCACATAGTTAAATATATGCAACAACAAACAAAACATAATTTAGTTTTTAAAAATAATTTTATGTACTATATGTTATAAACTGTTTCTTTTCAATGGGTTAAAGTAAAAAATGACTGAAATAAAAAAGACATCTATAATTTCTCTTATTTTTATGCTATTCAGGAGTCTTGTGCGCTCACTGACTGGCAAAATCTAATTCTCTCTCTTTCAAGTTCAAAGCAAACTTGAAGCATTTTAGATATGTATATAAAATAGCCTATATACTGTAGTATAGCCTAATGGCATCATCAAACTAATAAAATATACAGCAAATGAAAAATAAATGACAGAAAAGGATATAAAAATAGACATCATTTTATCTAAAAATTTTAATAATTACAAGATTCAGCCAGTTTAGACCAGTCATTTCATCCTCTCCGAGTATATAGTACAGGTTTTCTGAGTCATTTATATTAAAGAATGAATTAATTGAATGTTTCTCTCACTCTCGCAACTGTGCATGCACAGTCAGCTGAAAGCCAAGCGAAAGTAGGCTTAAATAAACAGGTAATGCAAGAACACATACAAATAACGAAAGCTTTAGAAAGCAAAAGCCGAATCCTGGACCTTTAGGAGATTTAGAAACCTTGGCCAGATTAATTTTTCAAGTGCCTAAAGGAGCATCTCTGTGTGTCTGCAGAACACGTGATACTGTCTGTGGGAGTGTTGACAGGTCTCGAGCATAGAGAGGATTTTCCACTAATCGATTGCAGATGATTGGTGTTATCAGGAGGATACAAAATAGTGTTAAAGAATGATAATAATGGTAAAAAAAACATGTCACTAAATATACTTGAATGGCCATTAAAATACCTGGGAGGCTCCAAGTAAAGTCTGTGTGGGAAGCACTGTATATATGTATAATGCATGCGTGTTTGCATTGTGTGTCCAGAATTTTGTATTTACTTTGCTTGATAAACTGCACACACAGATCCAGGATGAAGGTGAGGAACCACGACAGGTAAAGCCAAATGTGGATTGATCATATCCAAAGCAACCTAAAACACATGTACACTCAGTATTTCATATTTAAATAGCAGTTGATTCTGATATAATAATCAAAACACAAACACATCTTGCGGTGCGGATCCTTACTGAGTTCAACCCCCGTCCAGCCAGAAGAGGGCCAGCAGATATGAGATCTCCATGATGAAAGTGGACATTATCAGGCCATTCCTGTCCTCGCCGGCGACGCCATGCGTTAAGCCAGCGCTGATAGTTCATCACTGAACGTTTATGATGATCCTCTCTTATCTCCACACTCAAAACACTTCCTTTATAACCCACTAATGACACAAACAATATATGCGTCAGTTTGAAAATACATTTCCTCTGCAGGACTGTATCAGATATGACCTCATTATCAAGTGACACATCCTTATATTGCAGTTAATGAACACCTAGAAGGAGGAGGAAGAATAACAGACCTGCCCTGGACAAGAAGAGGCTCATAGCACCAGATCCAGAGCCGGATTCCAAGACACAATCTCCTTCAGTCACATCCATCATGGTCAACATCGCACTGGCGTCCTGCAGAGAAGTAGACATTGTTTTTTTACACTGCTGCCATAAAACGTGCAAATCTAATCGCTAAGAAAAACGTAATATATTTCCCTACACATTTAATTTTTTTTTTTCAAATTCAAACATTCGGTCATATAAAATCTTCATTTATTTGATTTACAGCATCAAGAATACAAGAATATTCTAATTACGTTATAGTTTTTTGTTTGTTTTAAAAGTTAATTTATTATGACGTTTTTTTATTATTTATTATTATATTATTATGTTAACTTATTATTATGACGTTTTGGCATTATTACTCCAATCTTCATTCTCACATTAGCCTTGGGAAATAATTTTATCCTCAGTATTATCTGATGAACTGAAATTAAATGGATTTCAAATTAAATGGAATTCAAACTAAATGTATTATTGCTGAATAAAACCAAAATATCTTACTGAAACCAATTTTTATGTAATTATTAGTTATTCTTCTGAAAGAAGTGACTTCTGCTCACCAATAAGGCTACACTTATTTGATAAAAATATAATAAAATGGTAATTCTGACACATAACATTCTAATTTAAAACATAATTTCTCTGTGTAAATATAATTTATGTAATTCAGTGCCGTAATTCAAAGCTGGATTTTCAGTCTCTTGTGATTTATTCATGATTCAATTCTGATTTACTCAAATGATTTGCTGCTTTATTGTCACTAATTATTTCTGAACTCATTATTAATGTATTTCTTGTTTTAATACCTTTGTTTAGATTTTCAGACAGGGAGACCCCTGGGAGACATCCTTCTTTAATACCCGGAGGCTGCTTTTTTCCCCGCCATCTGACACACCTGAAGTTATTTATTTTTCTTGTTTTGTTAATTGACTTGATGACTGAGAGGTTAGGAGATGGGATTAACAATGGACAATATAATCATGTTTACCTCTCTCACTGTTTAACTTGTTTTTCCATACCAAAAGACCAATAAAAAGATTGAAAATAAATGTGTTTAGCTTCATATTTTTGTGGATACATTTTTCATGTATTTTATGATTCTTTGATCAATTTAAAGTCTTTAAAAAAGCAAATAATGTGATGTATAGTTGACTGACTGCTGTGATGTTCATCCATATCTTACTTTGGGGTAAGCAATAGCCGGTCCCCTCTTCATGAAGAGCACGAACTCCTCCAGACTGGCTCTCCGAATGACGAACGGGATTCCCTTTGAAGTGTGGATGACGCTTCCCGCAGGACGACCCTCTATGTCCTGATGAGCCACTGATCCCCAATTACTGTAGAGCTTCTGTCCCTCCTTCAGGTCGAACATCTTCCGAAACTCTACATCCCTCTTTCTTCTGAACTCGGCCATCAGAGTCTCTCCGAAACACATCAGCCTCTCTCCAGGAACACATACATGGTGATGATGGTGATGATGAAGAGTTTGAGTTTCTTCTCTCTCCCTCTCCAGACTTCGACTGCTCGGTTCCTCCTCGGTGGTTTTGGTGTCCCGCAGACCCCAGACCTCTGGGCTCAGGCTTTCCTGGGGCAGCAGCTGACTGACCCTCTCCAGCGGCGACAGAGGTCTGCGTCTCCCGAACGGAGCTCTCCTGGAGAACTGAGGGGAAGCAGGAGCTGCTTCTGAAACATCTCTGTCGGTGTCTTTAGAGTCTGTGCTAAAGCTCCCCAGGCCACCGACATGGGGTTTAACCCGAAATGCACTGTGTCCAGAGACTCTGGCAAATTTACGAGTCGTGAAGGAGAGAACTAAGTGAAGTGGAGGCGTCATGATGTTGAGCTTCAGCGCTGACCAGAATGGGCAAGTCAGACGTTATACCTTTCCCAAAGTCAAATAGATTTACTTTGCAGAAATCATTTCAAGCGTCCCGTTTAATTACAAAAGCAGTTCGTTGTATATTTATTTGTTTGCTGGATACCTGTGTGCGCGGCAGCTCAGTTATGTTAGATGAAAAACAATCTATGAGTAAAAGCATGATTCTCACAGGGAGCCGCCATGATGGAACGGACGTCACTGACAGATGCAATCCTGCCCGCTCACCGGCAGAGGGTTTGTTTTTTATTAGTACAATAACAAACATGACAAACAACCTTCATGATGTAGTTTTATTTTTCAGATTATTTATTTCTTTGGATAAATATATGACTGAAGAAGAGTAAAAATGTTTTTAAGGTTTATGATTAGATCAATGACATTATTTCATTATTATTGCTAAGTACAATCCCTCACAGTTATTTTTATTAGGCAAAATCACAGTAACGTAACAGTAAATTACAGTAACGGGGAGCAAAGTTAATCAGGATTTAATGGACTTTATTGTGGCTTTGTAATATTTTTATCAAAACGGTGTTTTGAAACACTTTATAACGCTTACAGTACTGAAAATGGGCACTTTTTTCTCTAAAGCTCAAATATTTATAACGATCATTCATAACAAATCGTCCTCAAGAATTTACTGTTATCACAGGCGGCAAATAAACAACGTTTCTTATGGTCTTTCTTTAAATTTGTTTATTATATATAGTATATAATGACATGGCAAGAATATTTTAAAATGAGATTACTTTTTATCTATGGTACTAAGTACTAAAACTTCCAGTTATCGACAGCAAATAAATACTGTATTTTAACGAGATCTCCCAAATCTGCTCTCTTTCGAAATTCCGCTAGATTACAAAAAAACTTTAGTGTATTTCCGCACCCGTTAGGGATTGGTTAATAACAGTATTGTCACGCCCACACAACCCAGCGGGACCAATTAGCTTTTTCGCAGTGCCAGCGCAGCTGCGCATGCGCGCTTTCCAATTCTCTCTCACACGTGTTTCCCGTGCAGACGGACGCACGCGGAACGGTAAGATGGCGGCGGACGGAGGCCGAGCTGCGTTACCCTGCGCCTTCAGCCCTAAATCACAACAGTTTCTGGCTCTCTGCGCGCAAGACGGGAGACTGCGAATCTGGAATACCGAGAGCAAAACTCTACAACAGGAATACGTGCCTTCCGCGCATCTGAGCGCAGCCTGTACGTGTGTGACATGGGGTCCGTGCCGAGCAGTTCAGGTAACGTTAGCGCACAGCATTCGGGGGGCAGTCAGGGTATGAGGCCTGTTAAACACACATTACAACGTTGCTGTATCTTCAGCTCTTTTTACTGTGTGTTTTTCACGAATGCGATCATAACCTGAACTGGGGGTCATTTAGCAATGTCTGTTATGCTTGTAACGTTATTATAACTGCGCTCGTGCAGTGCGCTGCGCACATGTTGAGTGTGGCACATGTTCAGAAACAGGCCGCGAGTTTCGCTCGTCTAGCAGAAAATCAAACACAAAACATTCAAAAAGCTCTACGCTGATGCCAGAAGGTCGTTTACTAAACCATACAAACTATCCCACATTTAGTTTTGTTCTACTGTTGGTTGTCTCTGGCTAATAACACGGGAAGATTTAGTTGGTACTGACAAAAGTGATGGTTTTTGTGTAAGTTGTTTTGTAACAAAAATAATGATTTCAACGCGCGCGTCAGTGTTACACATGTTTATGTTGTTTCAGTAATCTGTGTTGTATTTAGAGAAATTTGAGTGAAATAACGAATGATCACATGGCGCTGGTCAACACTATTTCGTGAACTTTAACTTGTTGCTGTTTGATAAATCAAAGATCAGTAATTGTCGACTTTTAATACGATGAAGATAATGGTGGATTCTAGTTAGTTACGTAGAAATTGACAATGATCAGTTTTGACAAGTAACTGTTGCATTGTGACTAGTAACAGACAGCAAATGCTGCATGTAGAAATTGAACATTCACGTCACCAGTAGGTTTTTCAGTTGTTTCTGGCACTAATTCGAAGTTTTCCTATTATTCGATATTATTAGTATTGACAAGGTGTTGTGAGAAGTTGAAATGACTTCTCTTTATTTTACAGTGTGTGGACTTGCACTGTACATACCCAGGAAACCTTGTGTACAGCTCTGGAAAAATTGAAAAACTTGAACCAGAATATTGTCATTTAGATCACTCATTTGCAGACAATAGCTCACTAAATATATATTCAGTTGTCTTCTGACCATAAATATTCAGGAAAATTTCAGTTTTACATTTATACTTCACATTATTTGTACAAAACTTGTGATCAAACAATTTGCTCAAGTAATGTATCTACAGATGGGAAATACATTTTAAAAATAAAACCTTTGAAGTTGTTATTTTTCGTAGCTGTTATGACTATAAATTAGGGATGGGTTCAGGTTAATACAGAGTTATCACCATGGTATTTTAATTTCAGGTTTTAAATACTGTAAATGTATTTAAAATTGACTTTAAGTACAAAGTATATGCAGAACAAGACTGTCAAAATAAAGTACTAATGTTGAAGCACAGATTAAAGAAATCAATGCCAAAGAGTTGTCACCAATACCAGTGTTTGTTTTGTTGTTGTTTTCTTTGATATAAAATTACTAGTGCAATTAAAAACACTAGTTGAAATAAATAGATGCTAGCAAGTTTTAGATCAGTTTAAATGTCTCTAAATAGGTGATGTGGATTAAAGCTGTCTTATTGGAAATTAATGTATTGATGTGTAGTTATTTGTAATGGGGAAAATTGTGTTTAACTTTTATAGACAGAATAGATTGTGTTTTAATGATAATGTTTTCTTGTGTTTAGGAGTTGCCTCAGAGGAAGAGGAGGAAATGTGATGCAGCTTCATCAGCTGAGCAGTCAGATCTGTTGGCACTGGGCACTGCTGCTGGCTCCATCCTCATCTACAGCACACTGAAGGGAGACCTGCATTGTACTTTGGTGAGAATTCATGGCCATTCGTTGTTATGGTTTTCGTCAGACGCCGCTCATAGATTTAAGAGGTTTTACATAATTTTTTTTTGCAAAAGCGATTAATGATGATTTACTCTATCAGGATGGAGGACACAGTGGGCCTGTGAACAGTGTCCAGTGGCATCCAGAAGACTCTGTGTTATACAGCGGTTCAGATGACACGCATATAGCCGAGTGGGACTTGAAAACAGGGAAAGTTCGCTGGTAAGTGTTTGACCGGTGTGGGTTTCTTGCTTTCTGTTGTTTAACATTTGTGTATTGTTCAAATTAAAACCCCTTCGTTATGTTGGTGACTGTTTTTGATTGCTGAACCTTGACACTACATAATCATGCATTATTGGTGGTTTTTCCTTTTTAGTAGAGGTAAAATTTGTCATTTTTACGGCTGATCATCAGTTGGCCCCATTAGATAGGGCTCTGCAAAAAAGTTTCTGGCTTTTATATGGAGTTTTTTTACTTACTATGTTCTGAGGTCTGAGGTGTTTGTTTTGATTTTCTTGGACTTATCAAGATAAGTGCACAAAAGTGCCTCTCACAACCTGTACTCCATATAAAAGCCTGACACTAAGGCCCAAACCCAATCCAACCCCTAGCCCTTACCCCAATCCCAATTCCCTTTAGTTTGAATGTGTAAGGCCTAGATAGCTCTTGAAACTAAGATTTTTCCAGGACAACACTAAAAACCTAGGTGTATGAAATTTTCCCACAATACACCAGCTACAATGGCAACATGGCTGCAAGCGTTAGGATAGTGGTTGTCAAACTGTGGTACGCATACAACTAGTGGTACACAAGCTTCTTTCTAGTGGTACAGATTCAGAAATCTCTGAATAATTAAAGTAAAAAAAAATGAACACACTTTTGATCAGTAAATTGATTTTAATAGGCTAAACCTTTTATTTAAGTGGCCGACCATAAAAAAAATTCTTAATTAGAAGAATTAGTCAACCTCGTTTTTGAATTTAAGAATTTTTACAACAAACAAACATGGTTTAATACACTTATAATGGTGTTCATGTTTTACCTTCATGCTTTAAAAAAAAAAATCAGCAAAACTTTGCTATAATCCAGATTAATAAATTCTGTATAGTAGGCGCACAACATACTTTCACATCTGTCACTCTATGGCACTCGAATACCCTGTCAGAAAATTCTAGGGGCTGGGAATTACCCCTTTTTTTCCTCCCTGGTGTCTGTTATAATATTAATGTTGTTTTCTTGTTTACATAGATGAATATGGCTACTGTGTAAATGCACAGTACAGCTATGAGCTTATCGTCACATTGTCTTATTATGATAACATGATATTGTTGCCTTCAATAATTTCCTGAAGATAAATACCAAAAAAGAAAAAACGCAACTGGAATAACTACAGCAGTCGCCATCATTAATCTCAAATGAAGAGCTTGTGAAGAGTTTTTTTTTTTTGCACTGCAACTGATGATCAACAGCAATAATGACAAATTTTACCTCTTGCCAACATTGAAAACCACCAACAATCAATGATACATAATTAAATGGTGGCTTGGCAGTCAAAAAGATGTTAAAATGAAAGTAAATGGGCAAAAACAGTAAAATGAGGTGCCGAATCAGATTTCAGAGGTTCCGCAGCTGGCGTGTTACGGTACAAATTAAGCCGTGCCATCAGCATGCATGGGTTAACCATTTATGTTCTGTGTTTAGCAAATGGAAGGCAGACAGATCCGCTATCAGCAGCCTGTGTATAAGCCCAGATGGAAAGATGCTGCTCTCTGCAGGAATGACCATCAAGATGTGGGACCTGGAGACTAAGGAAGTATACAGGGTGAGACTCTGTTTTTACTGACAGCCACAGATTAATCGCAACAAAAGCTTCAGATCTAATAATCAATCTTCCCAATCTGCAGAAATTCACAGGCCACTCTACCATGGTCACGACTCTATGCTTTGCCACAACACGACCTCCAGACAGCAATGGGATGTATTTCCTTTCAGGAGCCATACACGACAGACTCCTGAGTGTGTGGTATGTTACAGCTTTACTATTTAACATTGGTGCAAAACAATAAACAGCGATTATTTTTTTGGTGTATAGTGTGACTATTTGAGGTGATTGGCTTTAATGTTAATAATATTTTGTATGTACAGTAGGTTGTTTTAACGTAATGACAAATACTACAGAAATTGAGTAAGTTTAAAACAAAAGCACTGCATGGTCTTTCTGTATTACTTGTTGTCTTTCAAAATAAAGGTACAGAAGTGATTAAACAAATAAGATTTTTTTTTCCTTTTTTGTTTTAAAGAGATCATTAAGTATGAAATCAAATTTCCAATGGTCTTTTTTAACATTAAGTCATTAGGCTTTGACCTAGCATTCTGTAAGTATTAGAACTTAAAGTTTTCTTGTAACCTAAAAACATATTTAAATCCAGGCTGCAACAATGTTTAAATTGGTCTTAAGTTTTACCCCTTTTTGCAAGATGTAAGTTAAGGCTTTGATTTCTCTAGAGTGTCTAAGGTATACCCTGTTGAAAATATGAATTTTCGGCTGTGAAAATATTGTTGCTGTTTTTGCAACTTGTGCTTTAAATACAAATGAGCTTGTTCTTCCTGCACACCATTCTGCAATGCATGTCTATTTCTCCTGCTGCATCACATCAGATAAACATCAGTCAGTGACAGGCAGACACGGATAAAGCACTGATCCAGTTTGAGTCAAAATAGCAAGAAGGGTTTATACAATTAAACATGCACTGCTTTATTGAAATCTGTTGTGCTACTTTACAAAGATACTAATTTAAGTATCCTTGTGTATATAGTTGTAATAGCACTATATGGCTCTGGTGATTCTAGCGGTTATGAATTACATGGCAATTTTACTGTCTTCATAACAAACATGCTGATCTTGGAGGGTTTGAACAGGTCTTTTAATCACAGTTTCTTTGCAAATCCTGTTCCGTGGACATGTTTATGTGCATTACTTTGGAGACATGTTAATAAGCGCCGGACAGTTAATTCGGTAGGTGAGCAAAACTGCACTCTTATGTCGCATTGCAGTGGGCATAATAATCACTAGGATTTTAGCGTCAAGAAATAAAATAAAAAAAGACTTGTTTATAGCACTCCAATATGACTGTGTGGACACACTATACCTAGACATAGTTTTGTCCAAGATGCTTCCAAAAGGTGGCTTTACGTCAGAGGTGCCTTTTAATTAATGCTATGAAATACCCTCTTCTACGCGATTTGCTATTGAGGCCGAACCTACCCCAGAGTGCCTAAGCTTTTTTCTGATCTTAAACTGTATGTACACTGCACAGTGTGGTTGTTCAGTATTGTTTCAAATCTACTTTTCCTTCATGTCCAAAATAGTTGGAGTTCTAGGAAAAAGTTGGGACTTGTTTACTATTGTGTTTTTGTTGTCACACAATGCTACTTAACGTGTAGACGGAAATACTGATTCTAATGTTCTGTACTTGGTCATTCTAATTCAGTGGCTGATTAATTCAAGTTCTTTGATTAAGAAACTTGTAAAAAATTGTGATTTTTCTTTTTTCCCCCCAACATTAGAGCATAAATGGACTTTAGAAAAAACAAGTCAACCTCAAATTTAAAATCGGCTTGTCGGCAATTAATAAACCACAGATTTCTATCCAATAGAAAGCTTGTTCATGGTATTGTCAGCATTGTTATACTTTAAAGCTCTGTGTACACCAGGACAATTTCTCTCACACTTATAACTGGTGTAAAGTCTTGACACTAAAAAAAAGTCTGTCACACTGTCAGCATGCAGTACAAACAACTTGGTGGCACTGGTCTTTGTTAGCACACAATTGTAAGGATAAAAAAAGATGCATCGAGGGAAGATGAACATGGAGCTGCTTGTTTCATTGTGTGTTATGTTAAACGTGACGGCGACTACAAAAATTTCAACAAGAGAGAGTTATGGAGAGAAGTTGCCTATGAAATAATTTCACTTAATGCTTATGAGCCATGAAAATGATCTAACATCAGGGAGAAATTTTGCTCATTCGGCCTGCTCATTGTCAGTGAAAATCTCTTGTGTGTGAATGCTGAAATGTCGGTATGCGTGAGCAAAAATCATCCTAGGTTGCACAAGTCTTATGATAGTTGCTAGGATCCTAAAACTGATGTTTTGTCGTTCCCCCCTTTGTGCTGTTCAGGCAGGTACGGTCTGATGGCAAAGACAAGAACTCCGTGGTGTCTTTTACTCTGACAGATGAACCCCAACACATAGATCTTCAGACATCCAACAGCAAAGATGAGGTCAGAATGTTTTTTTCGTTTCTTTTGAGTTTTCAATTAGGTGCATATCATTTTTGACACCCCTGTATGTTTTTCAGGCTGTGCGGTTAGCAGTAGTGTGTAAGGATGGGCAGCTTCATCTTTTTGAGCACTTTTTGAATGGGTGAGTCTGTTCTTTTCATATAAATCAGTCTTTAGAATTGATTGTACTGAAGCTAATGTAGTTATTTGTCTCCCACAGGCAGTGTAAGAAGCCACTGTCTCCAGCGTGTTCCCTGCAGGTGTCCACTATGAAGGGAGAGTCTCCAGTGCCTGTGCCTTTGCTGGCAGCTGCTCTGTGCGCGGACAGACAGAACCTGATGCTGGCATATGGAAATCACCTGCAGCCCGTCATGGAGAAAACAGTGAGTACAGCGGAGACTCATCTTTGATTTGAGTAGATTATTTAATTGGTCAGTTGTGCTGACGTGTCATGTTTCTTCCTGCAGCCTTTTAAAACATCAGAGAGGCACACTTGCTTGATCCGAGATGTACATGCCACACTTTCTCTTTCTGTAGACACGACTGTCTCCAAGGTAATACTTGCATGTATGCTTTTATTGTATGTTTTTATTGATTGTGCCATTAAATGTTGATTGTGCCATTATTCACTCGACATATTTAAAAAAAAAAAAAAAAAAAACAGCTTACATAGTACAGCTTTCTTTTTTTTCACAATGTATGAAATATTAAAAAAAATAAACAATTTATCAACAACATCTCAAATGTACACTTTCTACATTTATAAAAATGCTGGATCAATCTCATATTTTTTGCGTCTTGAGAATTTTTTTTTTATTAGTGTTTTTTAAAAACAATTTTTCTACTTGATGTTTTTGTGACAGCGAGGTTCTCTTTTTGGGATTCTTCGAACAAATGTTCAGAATATTAGTGTTTATTTCAAAATAATGATGCTCACTATGGATATATTATTTGTCTGCAACTTGTATCTTCTGCATCACTGGCACGCCATTACTTAAGAATGATTAATTGATTTACTGCGCTTATTTGGACGTTTCCCTCTAGGTGAAGACACCAGTTGTTAATCAGCAAAGCAAAGTTTTAATCCCCGGAGTTCCAGGACACAAGGCACCAATCAAATTAACTCCCAATGAAGGAGAGAAAAGGAAAAAAGGGGCCAGTACCACGGAGGTAGGACCACGCTATGTCACAGCTGCCATAAATGTTTTATTCTTTGTTTTGAAATGTTAAACCTTAACCTGTATTTTGGCTGAAATCTGCAAAGAAAGATTTCTTCTGAAATGCCTCCTTTTGTTTAGTGTAGGTTTATAAACTGTTGTCCTTACAATATTTTGAATCATAGCATGTTTAAATGTGACCCTAGTGTTTCCTCAAGTAGGTTGTTCCAGCTGTGGTGGTAGGCCTTTTACACAGATCTTCGAACTACTTATGGCGATAATTCAATAACAAATGTCATGAGCACAGTATTACAAGTCAAGATCACATTCGTGTAATACGAGGATGCAAATCTCTTTGCCTGCGCTCCGTTTTCCTCTGTTCGTGCACAACTTCTTGCATGTCCTCAAACATACTCTGCTCAAGCACAGATTTTCTTTTGCGCATTCAAATAAATCCTGCTGAAGTGCGTTTATGTTTCCAACATTTATTTGATTTTCTAGGAATATTCATGAATGTTTCCAATAAACCTACAGAACAGCATTGATGAGTCCTGATGAAAAGTGAAATGGTCATAAACTCCAGCAAGATAATATTAATTCTATGCAGAACCAATAACTTTTATCTACAAATAAAGTAATAATTATGGAAACTGTTCATCATAACTGAAACCTATGTGGCGTTAGCTTGCCTCACATATTGCATGCCTGTCAGTCAGCATGTAAACTTAAAGTGTTAAATAACACACAACACTACTATGATTGCAGAAAAGTTTGTTCTATTATAATTCGCTAACCGTTTAATTCTGTTTAGTGCGATATATATATATCCCACTGAATGTTGACTAAACGTTTCTAATGAAGCCATGGCGAGAACTAATTTTAGTGTGGCGCCCCACCATGGAAGAATGAATGTAGCTGAAATGATGGACCCATAAGTGACAATGTCTTTCTCCCTAGCTTAAAGAGCCCTAACTGAGAAGCAACCTTTTGCCATTACAGTTTCCACCTGCTGTAGATTGTCATTGACTAGCAGTTGTTGTTCTGCGCTCTTCTGAAAAGTTTTCAATCTCTTTTGAAATTAAAGTGAGAGTCACCAAAATGGTACAATTTGGATCAAAGCCTAAAAATGGCAATTTTAAAGGGTTATAAAAAATATTTGTGCTGAAAATTCACATACACACTCATAGGACATCAGAGAATTGTAAAAAAAAATCTTGTAAAAAGGGGCTTAACAGTTCCCTTTAATGTAACAGTGCAGTCTTCGTGATTTGATGATCATAGTAAGTCGTGTTGCATCCTTATGCATTTTGAAATCCAAAAGAAAATCAAGGACAGCAGTTTTATATACTCATAAAATCTCAAACTTTAGTCTCTTTGTTCTTTTTTCAATTTTGTAAAAGACTTGAAGTTAAGAAAATTAAATTACAATTTGTGCAAAATGCTTGTATAGTGTTTTTAAACATGACAATCCTCTCTGTCCGGCTGTAGGTGTCTATCGAGGAACGGTTGGAGCAGATTGAGTTGAGTGCTGGAGGCAAAGGTGCTGATAAAGGCTCGTCCTCCCTGCAGACGGACAGTTTCGCTGTGCTGCTTGTTCAGGGCCTGGAGAGCAAAGATGAGAAGATTCTTAATGTAAGTTGTACACAAACGACTTGCAGAAGTGCTTGTTGTAACCATCTGAAATATGATCACTTTATAAGATTTGAACTGCAGGGTTTGAAGTGTGCAGTGCGTGTAGTCTTTGCCTTTTGAAAGTTATTCATGTACTCGCTCTGATTTGTTTCATTGTAACAGAAAATATTTCAAACTAAAAAAGAGACATTGATAAAGAACACTGTCGCTCGGTTACCACCTCCTGCTGTCCTGCCGTTGCTGGAAGAGGTATGTTGTCATTTTGACATTCTATTATATACATGCATGCATGCATATTAAACTACCTTTGGAAAGTTTAGGGTTAACAGTTTTATTTGGAATAAATTGAGGAGTCATTTAATACACACACAATTTTTAAAAACATTGAATTAAAAATACTACATAACAGCATACTAAAATGAGTTCTGAAAAAAGGCCCTTGTTATAAAGAAACCAATTGTAATCATTTATTAAATTGCTGGTTATGTTGTATTTTTAATTTAATAAATGCAGCTGTGGTGAGCATAGGAGATTTATGTTAATATTTAAAACCCTTTGTTTTATTTTTATGATTTTGTTTGATTTGTTTTAGCTCTCCAGAAGACTGCAGGGACATCCATACGCGTAAGTCACTTCTGTTCGTTTTTGTTCATTTTAAAGTGTTAAAGCTGAACTTTTTGTAACGTCTGGTTTTGTTTTTCTCCGCAGAGCTTTGCTTATAGTTCATTGGTTTAAGGCTGTACTTACACAACACACATCATACTTGTCTTCAGTAAGTGTGTACTAGTTAGTAATGTTGTGTCACTGCCGTTTCAGTTTTTTTCTATCTATCTATATAGCTCTCTCTATATATTTATATCATGTTTTTGTGTCTTGCTCATTTTGTTTGTACATTTCTCTACCCCTCAGTTGCCAGATCTAGTGTCTCAGTTGGGGTCAATCTACCAAATGATCGAGAGCAGGGTGAAGTTATATCAGCAGATTACCAGACTCCATGGAAAACTCTACCTGCTCATGACACAGGTGAGCTGCTCAATACAAGCAACCAGAACACGTGTTAAGTTTTTTTTTTTTTTTTTTTTTTTTTTTTAATTTTTTCTTCTGGGCTAATTTTTTTTAATAACAATTTTTTTCCACTAGGTGGCGACAACCCACAGTGCAACAAAAGTTGGTGAAATTGATCACACAGCAAAGCTGGTATATGAAGAAGGTAAAGAGTTTCCTTAGAATTAGAATCTGATTTAAGTACAAGCAGTTCTGACACAATTTAAAAAGAAAAATCTAATTTAATTGAAATTTGATAAGTCTTCACTACCAACCATGACGCTCTCACTTTTCTCTCTGAAGAAAGGAGACATTTTTAAAGAAATCTTAGAAGAGTGAGAATGAATCAGGGTGTAATGACAATGTGACTCCACCTAGTTTTATATTAAAAGCAGGCATCTATTTGACATGTTTGACAAATCCACAAGCATCTTGACTTGCGTTTCTGCATGACAGCAACAATATAAACAGAAAGATATGAACATCAAATACTGTTTTCGGAATCTAAATCAGAAAGGTGCTAACTCTGAACTTGTAATTCTGGGAAAAGTGCTTCTAATATATATGTGTGTGTATTTATGTATATTTATTTATAGTGAGATAGATATCCTGTTTCTGAAAATTGACTTTATCCTTAAATGCTTTTATAGCAAAAAAACAACAACTTATTTTTCTTCTTCTACAGAGTCCTCAGAGGATGAAGATTCAGGAGATGACGGTCGTCCTGAGGATGACTCTGATGTAAGAGTCTCTCTTTCCCATTTGTTGTTGTTTCGATGTGCATGATTTAATTATGTTGATTTTTGTTTTTTTCAGAACTGGGAGGAGGACGAGGAGGCAATGGAGGTGACGGGAGACAAAAAGAACCACAAAGAGGAGGAAGACCAAGACATGAACGATGAATCAAAAGCAAATGGAGACTCTGATCTGGATCCTGAAAATGAGAGCGAGGAGGAATAATTCTCAATCAGGCTGCAGGATTCAAATAAAAGGACCCTTACATTTATATATATGATTTTGTTTTACTTTTCATTTTATTGTAACAAAACAAAAAGGTGAAGTTTTATAGAATTTGATAACCATTGCGGCCTGGATCTGCGATTGTCCTTCTCGGAACTGTTTTGACCCAGACTGACAGCCCAAACAAGCACATTTGAGGTCCATTTCGGTCGCTTTTCCCTTGATTTGAAAACTGCCTCTGTTTTGTTGCCTGGCTTCTTATGGGACTCTGTGTGATTCCCAAAACAAATCCTCCTCCATCTCCCTGCTCGATTACATTCTTAATTGAGCGTCCCATGTCCACGAGGTCCCATTATATGACATTATCATGATTTTGCTCATCATCAGTGTCCATCTTTAATTTATCTGTGGTCATTACACTCGCTGTCACCATCATTTCTCATGTCTGACTTCTGTGTCCTTTGTGTGATTTGAGAAGAGGATTCTTACACCCTCTGCAGTCATGACTCTGTTCTCAGTTTTGAGAACAAAACAATGTGAAGCTTTCCCAGTTAAACGAATGCCCTAAACAACAGTCGCAGAGGCGTGTATAATTATACAGTGGTTGCAGTCAACCAGAACTTTTCATGCAAACAATATATCAACAACTGTTGTACAGTTTAAATGAAATAAATACTGTTTTTGTTCTCATCGCTTGTTTGCTGTATCTTCACTTCAGTACTTGTGCAGATGTAGAGATGGAGGGATGCATCCATTCATGGAGATTATATATTATTTATACTTTTACTTTAAATCCATCCAGTTTTAATAGTAAAGCTTCAAAACATTCACTAAAAATGTATATATTTGTTTTCATATTACATTTTAATCCTTTGAGCATCACTATTGTAATATAACAATATTAGTTTTAGCTGTACATAAATCTGCACTTTTTTTTTACTTTAAGACGCCACTCACAACACATGCTGGATAAGTTGGTGGTTCATCCTGCTGTGGTAACCCTGGCTTAATAAAGGGACTAAGCGGACAAGAAAATCAATTAATCAGTGTTTTTTCCTATTTAGAATGCCCTTGTATTATGACTACACACACATTGTGGAGTATTAAAACTGGAATATTAAAACATAGCTACAAAGATAATTGTTTATCACATTTTTGTTAATGCAGCATGAACATTCTACATGTGAAGAAACAAAAACCTTCACTGCCATCTGAAATTTGATTCGAAAATGAGCATTTTTCTAAACCACCTGTTTGCTCAGTTATTCCGTTAAAAATACAAGTAAAATTGCTGAATAGGAGAGAAATGCTTATTTTAGAGAAACATTTCAGGTGATGCATATGTTTCCATTACACTGCTTTTTCTTGGAAAAATAAGCCTGTATGATTATCAATATTGTGTGATGTGATGTGTGTGTAGATGCACAAGAAGTTACTGTAAAATTTACAGTAATGGCCATTTTGGTTGCAAGAGTAGAATTACATTACCCAGAGATGGGTTGCAGCTGGAAGGGCATCCGCTGTGTAAAACAAATGCTGGATAAGTTGGCGGTTCATTCCGCTGTGGCGACCCCGGATTAATAAAGGGACTAACCCGAAAAGAAAATGAATGAGTAGAATTACAAGCACGCTGTAAATTACTATAAAAACACTTGTAAAAATACAGCACAACTGTAATTATTTAGTTACAGTGTGCTTGTAAAATTTACATTTTTTACAGCGTTATGTGCCTGTTGTTTACCTGTGTAGACACAGTAAAAATCACTATAATTTTACGAACCCAACGGTCCAACATTGTAATATTATAACATTTTCCTAAAAACGTCCTAAAATGTGACAATGCTAAAACAGATATTTCTGCATTAGAGGATGCTTGTGGAGTCCATGTTTATCTAAATTTGGGTCTATCGGGGTCAAAATGTTGGCTAATTTGAAACATTCATCCTGACATTTTGTGTGGTTTTTAAGTTATGATTCAATTCATTAAAATGTGTTAATTTGTTTAGCTAATAATTTCATTACCTCGTGTAATTTCATCATTAAGTCATGTACATTCCGAAACAAAAGAAGTGATAAGCAGTTTTTAGCACATTACTCCGCACCACTGTGGAACTTTGCCTGCTCTCCTCTAGATGTCCTCAGCGCGTCGCTCATGTGTTTCTCCAGCAGGTGGCGTATGTGTGTATGTGCGTGAGTGAGTGTATTTCATCACACGTGTGCAGTGTTTAACGGCCGCGGCTCGCCAAACTCCTGCACAACACAATCACTGCGCTCCGACTCACTGTTCACCACTGTCACCGCTCAGACTGTAAGTACACACTATAAAACCTTCTGCTTTTGTTTTACTAATAGCTGTGGTTTAATACAACTATATTTGTTTTAGAGGAACTTTTCGTAAGGTTTTTGAAGAGTAGAAATATGATTACAGATGAGTTTGTGAATTGAATACTCGTTTGAAAACGACCATAACGTCAATGTTACACGAGTTTGTACACAAGACACAACACTAACGTTATAATAGTGTAACGTATATCTGTACACGTTGTTCCGTTTAACCTTATATTGCTAACGATAACAACACGGCTTCGTTTGTCAACATACGTTAACTGTTGATTAACGTTAACTAACAATGAGCAATGAATATAACATTAAACAATATAAATGGTTTCGACTACAAATACAATTAAAACGATTCAAACCATCGAGTTTTAATGATATACACATATATTTTAACGGTTTCTGGTGTTTCTTGGGACGCATTCCGTTAGGATTTATGGTCACACTTTAGTAGTTTCATTAAATAATTTTAGTGTATTTACTAACACGAAATAAGAATGAACAATACGTGTACAACATTTACTAATAATTATAGCTCAACATTTACAAATGCTTTATTAAAATCCAAATTCATGATTAATACGCTGAGAGTAACAATGAACTAAAAAGGAACAACTTAATTTACGTTTTTCAATTTAAATAAACTAACATTATTCAAATAAATACTGTAAAAAATGTTTTGGTTATTGTTTATGTTGTTAATTTTTTTCATGAACTTACATTAACAAATAAATACTGTAATAAATCTTTCAGTCTTTGTTTGTTCATGGTATTAATTACATGAACTTAATATAAAGTGTTACAGAACTAATTTTTAACATGCCACCGACAGTAGGCAACAAATAACCAGAGGTGATTCTTGGCTCTCCAGAGCCCCATGCAAAAGTGACTGCAGAAATAACCAGTGAACACCCAGAGGGACTATCATGGTTTACTTTAAAACCGTTTCAAATTCTGTAAGGGCATCTTTTACTTTGTTTTCAGCAGTGTCAGTTAATGCAAGTGACCACACTTCCTATTGCTTTACCCAAATCAAAAGTTGTATTTGAAATTGTAACGTGAACTAACGTAAACAAGCTATAAACAATTGTATTTCTTTTATTAACCATCAGTAACAACTAATAGTAATAACTATGCTGTAGAAACACATTGCACAAGGTAAGTTCATTATCACTATTCCAACCAAAGATACAGTTCATTAATGCATTAGTTATAATGATCTAATAATATTTAATATAAGGGGGTTCTTACTATGTGTTATTATGTAGTATTTTAATTAAATGTAATGTAATTATGGCATTGTTTTATCATAGCTCACCACTAAAAGTATTAGGTAAACATTAACTAAATTGACAATTCCGCTCAGTTCAACATTAGAATGTATGAAATACAACTAAATGTATATCACTATTCCCAGAGATGGGTTGTGGCTGGAAGGGCATCCGCTGCGTAAAACAAATGCCGGATAAGTTGGCGGTTCATTCCGCTGTGGCGACCCCGGATTAATAAAGGGACTAAGCCGAAAAGAAAATGAATGAATGAATGAATGTATATCACTAATGACTATTTCAACAATGCAGCAATTTTAGCATGAAATATGTAAGTACATGTATGAATGTAGGCTCTACAAGTCTCTACAATAATCCTGGCTTTAATAGCAACAACAGTTTTATATATGTGACTGTGCCAAGGGTCCTTTCTCCAGCTTTCTAAAAAGTGAAGCACTTTCTGCCTAACTAAATCTTTGAATCTGTACTTTAACTTTGTAAACGTCACGTCTGAATATTTTATATGTGCTACGACATGTTTCTTTGAGCTCTTTTGTCTAACTCTTTTTCTCTGCGCTCCTCCCTTACAGGTGAGAGGAATTCAGGTGAGAAAACCTGAGTGCTCGCAGGTGCCATGAATTGGGCTTTTCTTCAGGGTCTTCTAAGCGGGGTCAATAAGTACTCCACAGCATTCGGCCGCGTCTGGCTTTCGATAGTCTTCCTTTTCAGAGTCATGGTGTTTGTCGTCGCGGCTGAGAAAGTGTGGGGTGACGAGCAGAAAGACTTTGCGTGTAACACCGCCCAGCCGGGATGCCATAATGTATGCTATGACCACTTCTTCCCCGTGTCCCACATCCGCCTCTGGGCTCTGCAACTGATCTTCGTCACCTGTCCTTCATTTATGGTGGTTTTACATGTGGCGTATCGTGATGAACGTGAGCGGAAAAACCGCCTCAAATACGGTGAGGGATGTAAGCGCTTGTATGACAACACTGGAAAGAAACGCGGGGGTCTTTGGTGGACGTACGTGCTCTCGTTGGTTTTTAAAATGGGAGTGGATGCGACTTTTGTGTATTTGCTGTATTACATTTACGAAGGCTACGATTTTCCAGTTCTGGTTAAATGTTCTGAAGCCCCATGTCCAAACATGGTGGACTGCTTCATCTCACGGCCCACGGAGAAGCGAATCTTCACCATCTTTATGGTGGCGACCAGTCTGGTGTGCATCCTGCTGTCGCTCTTCGAGATCCTCTATCTGGTGGGAAAACGCTGCTTTGAATGCATCCATAGGGCGCAGGGCTCGCGACATGTGAACAAAATGAGATCCATGGCTAACATGACAAACTCGAATGCTCATTTAGAGTCAAACAACAAAAATCTGGCGAGCAAAGACCATCCGGCGCCAGCATACAGTGTGGTCATGTCATCCAAAAAGAAAACCAGCTTGGAAAACACTTACGCTCAGAGTTGGGCCTCGAGAGATGACAAATGTTCACATTCACTCAGAAGTGAACTCGAACGTGACTGACTCAGTAGAGGAAACTGATGTGTGCCTACACTGTATCCACTGGATCTTTCAGCTGGAAATTGTGGCCCAGAATTGTATATTTGAGAAGCTTAATGGGTCAAAACGTCAACATTCAGGGTGACGCTGTCTTTAGTTGGACTAAAGCGAGTCAGGTCAGGGTTTTGGGTGTGGTGTGTAGCTTCAAGCTGTAGAACACCAAAACACCAACTGACACTTTGAACAAACAGCCAATACAGAATAAACAACAGATGTTATAAGCTCTGATGATTACAATAATTGCTGTTAATTAGAAAGTACATAAAGCAAAACATGGCTTAGAATAATGCTAAAGCACACTGTTGTTCATATATTTTAATAATGGTTCGGTTGCACCAAAAGTAGAAATCAAATTAACGAACAAAGCAATTATCTTCTAAAACCTGTTTCCAACTCAAAGAAAAATGCTGAGAAATTGTGAGTTTAAATCTAGCAATGTGTAAAATGTAAAAGTCATTGCTTACTCACCTGCATGACGTCTTCTGCACAACCCATTGATTTCTTTTGTATCTTTCAGAATATATTCATGTTCAACAGAACAAACAAGGCACTGCTGATAGATGAGTTAATGATGGCAAAATTGATCTAACTTATTTATTGTAATGTTAAAGGTGCAGTATGTAAGTTTGACACCCTGTGGTTGAACTAGGTATTGCATTCCTGGATCAAAACACGCACAAGCACAGGTTGCCAGATTGAAGACCAACAGAAACGAGTCTGACGATCAAGCCTATCCACTTGTTAAGTGTGACGTCCAGGTCCAAGCGCTCTATCAGACTCTATAGGGCGACTCATCAAATGGTAATAATAAAGTTTACAAAGTGCTGTAATACTTTCGAACATCATGATCGCAATATATATATATATATATATCCATGCCTAATATCCGATGGGCTGAGAGTGATTCATTTTTTATAAATTGTTAAAATTTTGGTTTTTGTGATGCAGCAAGTGCAGAGATTGGTGTGTACACCATGACTTTATATAAAAATTACTTTAATGTGTGATAGGACTAAAAAGGGGTCATGAACAAACATTTTCTCCATTCAAATAAGTAGTGGCTTGGACCCGGAAACAGTATTCCAGACGTCACCACTTAACAAGCGTTAAGTCTTCTACATAAAAGCAACGGCACACAATAGAAGGAATATAACACCCTAAATTGATATTAGAAACGGCTTCTATTTCTCACAGGTGAACAATAGAAAACCATGAAAATAGAAAACAATGATCACCTAAGGTACACCTCATGGGTGTATTAAAATTTTTTTTTTGTCATGTTTTGTCTGGTGCAAACAGCCAAATTGCTTATCACTGCAAATCTTGTCATGTAGCATATTGTTAGGACACGATGTTGCAATGCAACCTGCTCACCTAATGTTTACGTTCATAATATTTATATTACTTGCGAATTAATAACCTCATGTGGAACTCTGAATCCGCGTCACATTTCGGAGTCTGCTACTGTCCAACGGCTGTCGCATTTTGGTCACGGATGCATGCTTTGAGAGCCTTTCTGCTCTCAAATATATTTGGCTAAAGTGGCATTGGGTGCTGAAATATAATTGGCTAAAATGGCATTAGGCAGGTTAAAAGAACTAAAACAAAGACAGACGTTCCGGCACATAACAGACATTTTCAATGCAGAATATCTGACTTCAGCATAGTTTTTCAGATAAACAAGAATGTTCACTTGGCATGTTTCTGAAATATCTGCAAACATATTATGATGTTTTTATGCTTTAGAAGAGTCAAAAACTTACATACAGCACCTTTAGTCACAATGTGATTTTATATGACATGATCTGGTTTATTACCTATTTGAATCTATTTATATTAATTAACATTTTACACGGCTTATATAAATAAATACCTTTTTATTTGAGGTGGAAACAGGCTTTCGTAATTGCCTTCATTTGGCTTTAACATTTAGCATGCTGCTTATCTGTTGGGTGTTAGAACCACGTGCAGAAAAGTCTGCATCTCTTCTCCATCTGTTTTTACAAATGCATCCACCATTTTGAACACTAATTTATACCTAAATTTGAATGTAAATTTAAATTTGTTTACAAATTTGTACAAACTATTTGTACTGTATTTTTTGTATTATTATTATTCTGTGTTTTGTGATGACTGTTTTTGTATTTTAGCTGGTCTGTATGTTTATGCTAATGTGAGCTTAACCTGCAGTGCTGCGAGTCTTCCAAGAATTTACAGTATTTAAAGTTACATGAATTTATTGAAAGAATTAACACTGCCAGAACAACTGATTCAAAAGAATCTGTTATGGGTTTACGTGTGTGTATGTGTATGAGAGAGTTTTCATTCACTGATAAACATGTATCCATAAAAGTAAACATTCTCAGAGGTTAGAAATGCTCTGTTTGTATGCTAACCTACTAGAATTCTTTCCTTATTACTGCCTGTTTAGAGCTGTTTACATTTTGAGATGCATTAAAATCTGCTTTTTTTATTTTCTTACAATCTGTCGCTTGTTTTAATCTGTGATTTCTGGCTTTAGGAGAAGAAGACAAGAGCTGTGACTTCACAGATTTTATTACACTTTAAACCAGTTGTTGAGTTTCTGCAGGGCATAGATGAAAACATGCAGTGAAGCAATCAGTGGGATATTTCGACATAAAGTTAACCATTTTGAGAAGGCAAAATCTTTTTTTATTTTTTGTATTTAGTTTTAAGTGAAGTACTAATATAACATAATTTATAACAAACTCATAATAGCAGCTTCTCTCAATGTTTGGACAATTTCATAAAGCATTTTAACTTCTGTGCCAGTTCTGCCTGGAGATTTGTTGATGCTTGTTGCACAGCTGTAATCTGGTTGCACTATTCAATCTTTCACTTCTTTCATTATAGACTATATAAAAGCGCCTCAAGATAACAAAACAAAAAAAAATGTCCCTCCCTGTTTCATGAGTTTGCCTGTCTCTGTTTTTCTTGCTATCTTCATAACCCCTGTACAGTGAAAGGGTAGGGTAGATTTAGTTATATCATGTTGAAACAGGTTTCATGAGTCACATTCTCATTCTTAAGGTGTGAAACCGAACAGACAATACTTTTCCCTTTTTTAAAGCAAACCGACATTCCACTCCCTGTTCATTGTGCTCTCGCTTTACTTCCTCTTCATCTCTTTTGATCATTGTTATCTGCCCAATCTGTAAACACCAACATTCACAAACTGTTTATGAACAAGCATGATGCTTTAAAAGTTCAAATCCTCTAGGTGCACGCAAGTGGGGTTAATAATTCCCCCACATAAACAAATGCAAACCAGTTTTAAAAACAGACCTACATGATCTGGTTCAGAGCTTCTTCAACATTGTTTCATAATGTTTCCTCTTGCTGAACAAACACGTTCAGACAGAAGACATGCCTGAATAACTCAAAGCAGGCATGAGTTGCTGAAAGGCTCTGAAAACACACCGAGAAGAAGACTGGCAAGACAAAATGACCGAGGGCAGATTTTAAAGCTATAGCTCTTTTTATGCCAGGATCAGAGAATGAATCATCAAGAGGTTTAAGCCGTGAGTCAGAGAGCTTCATGCGTGTGACTGAACAGAATCCCTCCTAAAGACTGTTCCTGTGGAAAACTCCATTTCTGGGTGACTTGGGACCAAACCGGCAGTGTTTTTTTTTTTTAATAACCAGAACAAATCCTTAACCATTAGGTTCCCACAATTGCTTGCATTCATGTTATAAGAAGAATCAAGCTGAGACAAATTCATGTCCACATAAAAGAACTTTAGGGAAAAAAGTTTTCTCTATCCCGAACTAAATTCAAGAGTTACTTGGAACACATAAACAGTAATTAGCCAAGATGATTAGAACTGGATTCTCAGCGTAAAACCGCCTGACAAAATATTTCAAGTATGCCCCAGAGACCCACTACACTGTGACGAGCTTCTAAGCAACAAAAACCCATAAAAACATCTCTAAAGCTGTTGTTCGGGACGAGGTGTGGTCCTTTACGTGAGTATAGAGTGCAGGCATTCAAGTCTGAACACAGAGAAGCCGCCTGCAGACGTTGGCAACACCACAAACCACTAACACGCAGTGTGTACTTGACAGAGCTGTCCAAACAAAGGCAGTCTTATTTATTGTGCAATAAGATGGAAAATGTTACTAGGCTGCAGAGGCAAGGGTTTTCTATTTGACACACAAAACACAATGCAGCGCCATAATAACAATAAAAACTTTTAAAAAAAGTTTTTATGAATTCACACAGTCTATTTTGAGTTACTGCCATGTAACTGCAGAAACGTCAGTGTTTTGCTTTCTATGCTTTACATTTAATACATAATAATGGACGATGATCTAGACAGCAGTAAAATGAAAGTAGCTATGTGTTTGATTAGCTTGCAATCTTTAAAGTAAGAGGTTTGCTGTAAAGCTGAAGTGTGGATATGAACTCCACCCATCATCAGTGAGGCGGGTTACCAAACCAGATCCACAGGGAAAGCAAAAAAAGTCTTCAGAGAAGAGTTAACAGCCGTTCAATAATAAGAGACGCGAAACAGCAAATGTAAGTAAAGAAATTTGTTTTTCGAAGTAATTTTAGATGCTTTTCACTGTTCAAAAGACGACACTTATTGTCAGCGTTTGCGAAACATCCGTTCATACCTAACGTTACCTGTCGTGTCCGTCAAATCGGTTTTACTCGGCTGTAGCAAACTAAAGACAGACTAATTGGAGTTTTCTTTGAAAACTAACGTTAGCTTTAGTAGGTACATTTACAGCGTTTACGGCAAGTAGGCTGAGCAAGTAACGAACCACTGAAATATAATTCATTTCGGAAATTCTGATCGCCAATACATTGTGTTCAAACGTGCTGTTCTGGTTTCACTGTAACAAGAAAAAAATATTCTTTTTACAAATGAGCTGGCGCGCGGTCTTTGTAAACTTTATCAACTGAAGAAAACATTGTTTGTGGGATGTTTGTTTCAGGAAAAGCACTAAAGTTACAAAGAGAGTATGACAGTATTGGGTGCAATTACTTACAAAGCAACTTACCCTATTTAAATTTCTTTAAATTTGATTACTTCTCATTATTAGATAATTTATTACAGTAATGTATAGTCAGTTGTGAGAACCAGGGTATTTTTTTACATTAATATTTTTTGTAGAAAAAAATAATATTTTGAAACTAATTTCATTTAAGATATTTTTAAGACAGCTATGGGTGGTAAGTTTATAGAATTGTAAGCTAAATCTATATTGTCTCTACTAAACCTTTGAGATTTAAAAGGTTTTTTTTATTTGTGAGTCACGTAGTTCTTTACTGGATTAAATACTTACATAGTAATTTAAAAAAATAATATAAATACAACTTTAATATTTTGAAGTAACTTGCCCAACTGTCCCCCTGTCATGATAAAAAATAGAAACCCAGTTTTAATGGCTATAATGGGAATTTATTAGGTTTTAATGGAAACAATCATGGTCCTTAAGTCATGTTTTATTTTTTTATTTTTTGTTTTTTCTACTGGTGGCTTTAAAACCCTACTGGAATATAAAACACAGTACAATTAAAAAAATGTACTGGTTTTAATGGTTACCATTTGATATTTGTCATGTTTTTAATGACATTTGTAGTGGAATCCTACCTTTTTCTATAGTTGTTTTCTGCTGGGGAGACATGTTATGATTAGAACATACTTTGAACCATTAGATGCTATTTAAATGGATAGTTAAGTGGATAGTTAAGTGGATAGTTATGGAAAAAAAACACCCAAAAACTCACTGGAAACTTCAAAAATGGTCCTATAGGCGTGTAGACTAAAAAATCCCCAAAGATTAAAATGACTAAAGTCTGCACACTCTCAAACATCAGAAACAAAAAGCACCAGCGAGATTAAATGGCAAAAAAAGGCAAACATATCGGTCAAGTGTTGACTATTGTCAACGCCAAAAAACAATGAGGTAAACCTACTGTGTTATGTACGTACATTGTTACAAAATGTAAAAGAAGTGGGCCAAAATAGTTTCAAAATTAACAAACAGTGATCCATTAGTGAATTATATTAAAAGACATCTGAAATAATACAGTGACTAACAGATTGAAGTTCTAGTCATCATTTAGTGATAATTCTGCCCTCCAATGAGCTGTGAACTGCTGTGATCAGATTAGTGAGTCAGTGAATTAATTTCAAGAACCAGATCAGTCACTGTGATTTGGATATTCTTTAAAATTTAGTTTAAAAAAAAACACCTTTAATGTGCAGTAGTTGACGAACTACACATATCACATACTTGAGTAAAAGTACATTAAGGATTAAAAGTAAAGTCACAGAGTTAAGCACTTAAGCTAAGCGTGTCCCATTTTTTGATTATTTTGAATTATAGATATGAACCAAGTTAATCGTCTACTGATACTCTCACTGAACCAGTGATGATTCAAACAAAGTGGGATTCAGTTCACAAACTAATTGCACAGTGGGAAACAGTTTAACAAAAAGAAAAGCTGCTGACGGCAACATGGTGGCGTAGTGGGTAGCGTGTTCACCTCACAGCAAGAAGGTCGCTGGTTCAAGCCTCGGCTGGGTCAGTTGGCATTTCTGTGTGGAGTTTGCATGTTCTCTCCGTGGTTGCGTGGGTTTCCTCCGGGTGCTCCGGTTTCCCCCACAAGTCCAAAGACATGTAGCTGAATTGGGTAGGCTAAATTGTCCATAGTGTATGTGTGTGAATGAGTGTGTATGGATGTTTCCCAGAGATGGGTTGCAGTAAAACAAATGCTGGATAAGTAAAACAAATGCTGGATAAGTGGGCGGTTCATTCCGCTGTGGCGACCCCAGATTAATAAAGGGACTAAGTCGAAAAGAAAATGAATGTATGAATGAAAAGCTGCTTACATCGCTCATATCTCCAAAAAAATATCTAAAGGGTAAAATTTGTAAAAAGTAAAAAAAAAAAAAAAAAAAAGGGGGGACGGAAGGGGTGGCGATTGGTTTAGTTCTCATTGTTAAAAATAAAGATTCCAAAGTGGGGCTTCATAATGGTTCCACATACAACAATTAAACCATTGGCTCACACTGTGCAATTCTCACTATTAATGAACAGTTAATTATTTTTACTTTTAGCACAATAATTTGCTACTTATTAATAGTTATGAAGGAAGTATTTTGGTCTAGGTATTAGGATTACCAAACGCTGTTTATGGATTAATTAATGCCAATAAAGGACTATTATTTTTAAGAGTTTAAGAACAGTAACACATGAAAAAAAAACAGTTTGGAATTGGTTTGTACTGCAATAACATTATGGTAACAATTTGAACTTGATTCTTAATCCGACAGATAGAGTGTCAGAGAGGACCAGAAGACGTGTTCAGAGGACAGCAGAGTCAACTGGCCTTTCTCTGAGCCATGGACTGGAAGACTTTTCAAGCCCTGCTCAGCGGGGTGAATAAATACTCCACTGCATTCGGCCGGATATGGCTCTCAGTGGTTTTTGTGTTCAGGGTTATGGTTTACGTGGTAGCGGCAGAAAGAGTTTGGGGCGATGAGCAGAAAGACTTTGATTGCAACACCAAGCAGCCGGGCTGCGCAAACGTCTGCTATGATTTCTACTTCCCCATTTCACACATAAGACTGTGGGCCCTGCAGCTCATCTTCGTGACATGTCCATCGCTAATGGTGGTCATGCACGTGAAATACCGCGATGAACGCGAACGCAAAGCCAAAACAAAACTCTACGACAACACAGGAAAGAAGCACGGTGGGCTGTGGTGGACGTATCTGATCAGCCTTTTCGCTAAGACGGGCATCGAGATCACCTTCCTGTACATCCTCCACCACATCTACGACAGCTTCTACCTGCCAAGGCTGGTGAAGTGTGACGTTCAACCATGTCCCAATGTTGTGGACTGTTACATTGGCCGACCCACAGAGAAAAGAGTCTTCACCTACTTCATGGTGGGAGCGTCGGCGCTCTGCATAGTGCTCAGTGTCTGTGAGATCATCTACCTGATCGCCAAACGCATCAGTCGCTGCGCCAACAAATACAAGCGCCATAACAAAATCACCACGCGGCTTAATGGGCGATGTAGAGACGAGGACAGCAACTGCACTATTCCTTTGCACGAGCTGGAGAGCAAGCCCGAGTATAAACCAGAAACTAAAGCAGACTTTAGGTCTGACTACAAACCTGGCTCTAAACCACAGTTTAAATCTGAAGGCAAGCCTACTTTTAAGCCAGCCTACAGGTTGAGCGTGGACATGAGAGCGTCTGCTCCAAATCTCTCAGCACCAATGTACAAGATACAGTCTGGTATACTCTAAACATCTTGTTTCCATTCTCCTCAAGTCATCTGGAGACATTAACGAAGTTTTGAATGTCTAGACAATCTCAAAGTATTTCACTGTCCATCAGGATCTGTAATATAATCAATTATGGAGGATGGAAGATGGTTTGTGAAAATCCACATGCCAGATTCAGAGACTTTTGCCTCAGAAACTCCCAGGATTAAGTGTATTAACAAAATGGAGGTGGTTTAGAACCAGCTCAAACACCTGCATTTTTACAATGATTTCTTGAACTGAATGAGGACTGAAAGCGTTGCCTTTCTTCTAGTTTATTCTTTCTTCTAAAGAACAAAGGTGAAAACCCATGAAAAACAGCCTGAGAGTTATCAAATAACCAGCAAGGCATTCATGGAGAACACACCTTACATACAAAATCCACCTCTGCCTTCACACGCACACAGAACAACAGGCGGAAGGAGCTCCGTTGTTTAAGACGTCATGAAGATACTGTCCTTTTACAGTGTCTCGTTTCTCAATGTCCTGGTATTTGTCACAAAGATCAGATCAAAGATTTATAGTTGAAGCGGTTTCAGCTATCGATGTTTCATAAGAGATGCTGGAGGTTTATGCGTAAGCACACCTGACCTCTTTATTTGACTCAAATCTTTATGCTGGAAAAACGAGTATAAAAGATACCACGGTCTCCATAAAATGGAGATTAAAGAAAGTGTATCATCCATTTTGTATTATGGAGTCATCAGAGCTACACTTTGCAAGCGTTTGTAAAAGTCTGACTTTGTTCAGACTTGCTGTTATGATCGTGTTAAATATTTTAGTCGAGATGTATCACTTTGCTGCACAGTCTGCCTGTTGAAACAAATACTGAATCAACGCACTTTCATTTGATCTTTTCAGGTTATTTTTTTTAAAGAGCTCTATAACCGAGCTCTTGTTTTGTATTATGTTCTATTGTGACCTTGTTGTAAATTCAGGATGTTTTTAAAGATTATTCCTTTTTGATACTGTTTCAATAAAATATTAAATAATAATTTTAGGAGATTTGTTTGGTGTAAAATCGTAGTAGTTTATATAACCAAAAGGCATTTCAATCAAAGAGGTAATTAAGCAAGTAGGTAAACAATTCAAACTTACCTTTATGGCAAATAAAGATGTTTATTTATTTATTATAATCTATTTACAATATTATTCAGAACTGGGAATTAGTACTTTTATTACAAAGACATTAAAGTGTGACAGTGTATACAAACATTTTAAATAAATGAAAAAAAAAAACTTAAATCTATCAAGGTTTTTAATCAAATATTAAGTAGCTTCAACACTGAAACCAAGCTGTTTCTTGAGCTCCAAATCAGCATTTTTAAAATAATCTCTGATAGATGCTGAAAATTCTAAAGAATGATACATTTTTGCTGTATGTTTTGATCAAACACAGCCTTAGTGAATATAAAAGCCTTCTATCACCAACATTATAAAACCAAGGTTCATACACATTTTTACTACTAAAATTCAATGACTTTTTCATGACTTTTCCATGATTTTCAAGTAAATTTTCATGACCTAATCTTTCATTTAATGTCTACGTATACATGGTAAATAAGGAAAATTATGCAAGTTTAAAATTATTACAGCATATCATAAATCATGCAACAATCTATTTAGTTTAAATGAATCTTTATATCTATGTAAAATGTATTTAGATGATGTTCACGCAGCACTAATAACGTGAGAGCATGTGTTTGGCAATGGACAGAAAAGAAGACAACTAACCTCTATTTAGACAGATACTATTTTATCTAATTTCCATGACTTTTTCAAAACTTTTCCAGGCCTGGAAAACGCCAAGTCAAAATTCCATGACTTTCAGGATTTTCATGACCGTATGAACACTGTAAATCCTACTTGTCCTACGTGAAAGATTGAGAACTTCTCAAATTCTTTGGAATCCATGATAACACAGCTAGCACTATTATGAAACACTAGCATACTGATTTCACAATGAAATAATATAAATGCATGGCACAAAATCCCTCTTGAGAACAATTACATACAGTTTGTACACGCAGCCCAACATCTCCAGATGTGAATTGGTGGGGAAAAGAAGTTTCTAAAAACTAAACTTTTATAACACTCGTCATGAAAGAGTATCTAAAGAATGATTTGGTGGGTAGGTGTGTGATGTCAAACAAAAAGTGCAAATGTACAAGACTAGCTGATCCAGTTCATCAGCTTTCAATAGATAAGCAGAAGTAGCTGCTGCTACTGACGGGCCAAATGCAGCTACGCTGTTTGGTAAAGTGCTGTTAAAAATAATTAAAGTTCAGTTGTCAGACTAACCTGTAAATGTGAATCTGGTATGATGTGTAATGAAGCATCGACTCACTTTTCTCGTCAAACCTTTCTTTAATCATTAAAATTAATAATCTCAATTTAAACAACATACAGAGCAAAAATAAAAAAAGAAAGAAGAAAATAAATACACAATAATGTCAACATCACAAAGAGAAACAATAGTCCACGTCACCAACAGTAAAACAATCACCAACAGCTTAAAGGAAATCTACAGATATTCTAAAAAAACAACAACTTTAATTTCTTCCTGTAACAAACACACACACACACACACACACACACACACACACACAGCTTGTGAAAAAGGATTTCCCCAGTATAAATTGTTCCTGGAGCAAGAAATCATCTGTATTTTTCATAATTTCCTATTATGTTGTTATCTTAAACTCCGTGAGTCTTTTCATTTGAATGAGGGTTGTTATGACTACCATTACTGTAAAGCTTTTGTCCGTAATGACAGTTCCTGTTCAAAAAGTGCCAAAACGGCATTAGCAGGCAAAAGAATTGAGAAGAAGGAGATAGGAAACTGTGTGAAGCCTCATTACGGGAAACATTGGTGATAACACTAATCAAATTTAGTAATGTAATTCAGTCCAACCATTTTTTTTAAAACTGACATCTGTCAGCTCGAGCATCATAGCTTAATCTTGCTTCAGCAATACATTCAATATTTTCATTTATTAGAACTACAACATATTCACTGTAGTTACCATTATGTAGTTTATCAGTTATCAAGGCACATGATTTTGAATTTCAGGATATACGAGATCATATAAGAGTCTTTTCATCCCTAGACTCACTCACACACAGTGCTTAAACCCAATGTCCAGCTCTGCGGAGTTTAGAGATTTGATTCCAGCAAGCTGTAGATTTCACTGTGTGCTAAGAAGTTAGTGTAGTGAAAGGGTACCGTAAAGCTAATATGATCTCCAAGAAGAGAAGCAGACTTCAGAGCTTGCAGGAGGCCTGAGCTACTTTTGAATTGGTCCTTCTGTTGAGTGAATGACAGATGAATGAACCGGCGTCCAACAGTCTGGGCAGATCCACTCCCTAAAACACACAATCAACAGCTTATTCAACAGAATGCTGCAATTCCTTTATGACTATCATTAGCTGTACGTCCAAAAGGCACTTTTAAAAAGAATACCTTTACATTTAATATTTGTTTACCACTAGATTCAGATGATTTTTAGCCAATCACTTGAGTTAAAATTGGTTTTTATACACTAAAATGATCACTAAATTACAATATAAAAAGGTAGAGGAGTTAAATAACATTGGCTTTTTGTCATTAAGAAAATCTTTAATTTTCTAGACCCCAAAGGTTTGGGATCAGTCATCAAGACTGACAGTAAAAGCATATTAATGTGGTAAAAAAAATCTTTTTTTTTTGTTAAAAGGCAGGCCACCTCTGGAAGTAGGCAAAAATGGTCGAGCACAAATCCTTTTAGTTTGGACTTGTATTTAGCTTGTTACATCAGGTGTAAGCAACAAAAAGTAATATGGTTTCCACAAAGGAATAAATTACATATTAAATTTAAGTGTTTTTTTTGTTGTATAAATCTATTATACAACAGTGTTGTCTTACTACATTGTGATGAGCATAAGCGTGTGTGTCCACTGAAGCTTTTCTCCCAAAGAAGAGCATATTTTTTAAAAAAGTTGTTGGGATGGAAGCTTAGCATTTTTTAAAGTGTGGAGCATCAGTTTTACATAAACATCCGATCACTCGCCAGTTTTTAAATGCTCTGATAGTTGGAGAAGCACTCACAGCAGAGCGTTTTTAGAAGAGGGGGCTGACATTTTCAGCTGCGTAAATACTCTTTGATGGACGCGCATCCTAAGAGACTTCCTCTCAGAAACAGTTCATCTTTCTGACCTCAAACTCTAGAACAGTAGTGTACATTACAGCTGCACTATTATCAGAGGCCCAGTCATTAAATGTAGTCTTTTGTCAGAAAGTTTAAAAACAAATTCAGGAAAAACTAACATTGTGACATAATTTATACTCAAATGTAATTAATAATTAATTAATAAACATAATAATTAATACACAAATGACACGCTTAAACACAAAGGAATGAAAAAGCTAATGAATTAAGCAGTGCTTTGTGTCAAACAGTATTGTGATAATGTGATACATTTGATAATCAAATGTAAAATAATGCTGTATAGCTTTCAATGTACAAGTTAAATACAACCGATCTTTGTTAAAGCTTTGATAATTACTTGCACCATAAAAGCTTTAAACTGGCAGGGAATGTTTATGCAGATACAGGCCTTAAACACATGCAAACTTTATGGTTAAAAATTGCAATTAAACCTCAAATCACATGAGTTCCTAAATGTGGTGCCTGGTCAACTGGGACTTACAGTATGGATACCCAGCCCATGCAGCATATAGACCACATCTTCAGTTGCCACATTCCCAGAAGCCCCTTGGGCATACGGGCAGCCACCGAGCCCTGCGACAGACGAGTCCACGACACTCACCCCATTCTAGAAAACAGAATGGGAAAAAAGACGCGTCATACTTAAATGTAGCTTTAACATTTTAACAATGTGAAAAATCAACTCAGAGAACATCTTATGCATGCAAAGCATGTGTGTACTGTTTCTAATTACAGCACCTATCTTTTCTCAACTTCTGTAACTTGCGTAACTGTGAACAACAAGCAAAGTGTTTTAAAAAACTGGAAATAGTAAAATATCATTATCCTCCTCACTGTTCAACCACTGAAGATTAAACACACTGTATTACAATTTAAAAAAAAACATGAATACCTCTAAAATCTTAACCCTAAAACCCTAATATTCTTTCTGTAGAATTATTACATATGTGTCAAATATTACAAAGAGAAAATAACCTGGAGGAACAAAACACAGCAAACTAAAAAGAGATTTGGTTCAAAATATGAAGTGCAGACTGTAAACTCAAATTATACTGCTCAAAAAATAAAGGGAACACTTCAAGTTACATTGTGTTGTTTAAGTGTTCCCTTTATTTTTTTTCTGACCAGTTTACTTCAACTTATTACACCAAAACAAAGTAAGGCCCAATTCTACCCCTTAGCCCTTACCCCTCGTTTTGCGCGTTCACGTCAAGGGGTAGTGGTGTCCCAATTCTCTTTAGCTTGAAGGCGTAGGGCTAAGGGCAAGGGGTATACACCCCTTCGAACGAAGATTTTTCAGGACCACACTTAAAACGGAGGGGTAAGAAAATTTTCACAGAATGCACCTGCCACAACGGCAGGATAGTTGAACCCAGAAGTAAGGAGATCCACAAATTAGTATTTTTTGTCATCATTACGAATTTATATTCATAACCGCGTTCGTGTTTTACAGTCATGCTTTTAAAAAAAAAAAATGCCAAAAAAACCCAGCTAAATTTCGCGATCTATAATCCATAATCATAACTCATGTACAGCGGTCCCACAACATTCTGACACACGATAACACTCGGATACCCTGTCAGTAATGTCTAGTGGCTGGGAATTAGTTTTTTTACAGTGTCTGCTATAATGTTAATGTTGTGTTTACATAGATAAATATGGCCACTGTGCAAATACACAGTACAGTTCCGATCTTATTGCCACATTAGATCATTATGATAACATAATATACGCCTTCAGTGATTTCCTGAAGATAAACACCAAAAAAATAACACAACTGGAATAACTCCAGCAGTCGTGATCGTCTGATCTCAGATGAAGCAAGAGATCGCGATGACATATGATGACGTGTGCAGCTGTTGAAGTGCTGTCCCAATTCTTAGGGGTAAGTTTTGAAGCCCTTCCCCTTAACCCTCGGTTGTAAGGGCCAATGGGTAGGGGTACAAAAATAGAATTGGGATTGGGCCTAAGTCTGCTCAATTTACTTGATCAGTTTTCAGTAAAAAGTTGAAAAAAAACATAATTATTGTACATGTACCAAGTAATTTAAGTTAATCCTATGTTTTATTATTCAGTGTAACACTATTTTTATGTCAAAAACATATGAAAGAAACCAAAATGTACCTCTCACTCAGTGTTCACTACAGATGTGCATTATTTGTAGAACAATGTAATCATTTAAAATGACTTGTTTCAGTTTTTATGAAACTGGAAGTGTAACCCATAATATGAATCGCAGTAGTCACGTGGAAAAATGCGGATAAAAGTAGGTCTCATTAGACAATAACACAATATAAATATGAATTTTCCATCACAACAGGCATTATTCCACACACCTGTAATGCTACAAGTATGTTCGCCAGTGCTTGCCCGTAAGTGTCATGACAGTGAACCGCTAAAGCCTCCACAGGAAGCTCTTTCTTCACGGCATTCAGCATCTCCGTCATGCCACCCGGAGTGCCTACTCCAATGGTGTCGCCCAGCGAAATCTCATAGCAGCCCATGGAATACAGTCGCTTAGCAACCTCTGCCACTTTGCTTGGCGACACCTTTCCTTCATATGGACACCCCAACACACAGGACACATAGCTGAGAAAAACAGAGCAAGAGAGGGTTTTTCAGACACAACACTATGATGGGATATTGGCAGAAGTCATTGAAAGACACTGGAATGCAGAGAACGCGGAGAAATGTGGAGAATGCGGAATGTGGTTGTTTTACCCTCTCACAGCAACACCCTCCTGTTTGGCAGCACTCATCACCTCCTCAAAGCGCACAAGACTCTCCTCCACCGAGCAGTTGATGTTCTTCTTACTAAAGAGCTCTGACGCAGCACCAAATATCGCCACCTCTTTTGCACCAGCTTTGACCTGTGAAGAATGTTGTCGGGTGTTTTTGGATAAATGATTGCATAATGAACAACATGATTACATTTTCAAAAAATTTTTAATTTAAAATAAGTAAAGCAAAAATATAAATAAATAATTGTCACCTTAGAATTATAAGGATCTGACATTTTAGTCAAAATTGAGTTATTGACATCAATTGAGAACTTATTTACATTATGGGATTGTTTTTTATAAGTTATTTACATTTTAAGACTTTTTATTAAAAAAACAAACAAACAAACAAACAAATGTTACACACCTAGGCTGCGTCCGAAACCGCCTACTACTTAGTAGGTACTGCATTTGAATTTAAACGTACGGCTCGGCCGTTAGAAAAGTACGTTCCATGCAGTATGAACGCGAGAAGTATGAATGGAATTAGGATGTACTACATCCGCCATTTTGTCATGGTCACGTGACGTACCTGCGTCAGTTGCATCGCTTCACTCCCATTCATATATTCTCTCGCGGGGCATCATGGGATAGCGCAGCGTGCATAGGATGCACACTTCAGAATCTCTTCGAAAGTAGTAAGTCATCCGAGTACTTCTCGCATACTGATTTTCGAATTCTATGAATTCAGACATACTACTCGGTTTGCATACTGTTTTTAGCCATACTGTTTGCAATGTAATGCAAAAAATTTGAAGCTCAATATCTCAAAATCCTTCAGAACGCAGATAGAAACTTATAATTCCAAGGTGACGATTTGTTAAAGTTAAAATCTAATAAAAAGCAAAATTGTATGAACAGTAAAAAAATAGCATTAGTTAAAAGGTATGTCATAATAACACTTTTAAAAGGGGTTTAAACACAGCTGTGAGGCAACAGTGTGTGAATATAACCAGCCTCTAATGGTTAAAAAAAAATGTAATTCTATTTTATTATCACACTTCATAAAAACTGTGCAGAAAGACTTTGATTGACATTCTCCCTTTGTAAGTGTCATCCGAGGGTAAAAAACCTGTCCATTAATAATGAACTCTTCCTCATTAGCATACATAGATGTATACACTAGATATCACATACGGACCCTGAGTGTGCGT
>CAIGQQ010034504.1:1465178-1476806 GCA_903798035.1 Danio albolineatus | reverse complement strand
AAAATGAAACCTGCAATCGCGCATGAAGACCAACAGAGGGCAGAAAGCAGCAGTAAAAAGTTTGACGGAGTCTACCAATTCATAGACACTCCAATCTTCTTCAGGAATTCCTCAGAAGGTCTTTAATACTCAAAGAGGATGAACAATCATTCCGGTACATCTCTCTTTAATCTGTTTTCTTCTGCTCTCAGTTCTAAGCACACATTTTCTGGTTTAATCACCTGAACTGTAAATGCTGATTGATTAATGGCACATTAAAAGAAAGCTCACAGTCACAAAGTCTTTACACCACATTTAAGTGCACTTTAATATTATATTGTGAAACAAGCTACTCATTTGTTGCTTGCGAGAAGTCTGAACATATGGCACAGTTAGCATGCCATGCTAACCAGCCAAACAATTCTAACAAGAGTCTCAAATACACTTAGTAATTCAAAAATCTGATCCCAGTCCAACAGGTACACTTCCCATGGTCATAATCATTTGTGATCGCCGTAAAAAAAAAAAAAAAATCAAGATGCGTAAATCTCTAGAGTCTCACATCTCAAAATGGCGGTAGATGCTCTCAACATATTCCAGAACTCTGTGCCAATCTGGTGCATCGTCTTTCAGCATGTCCTCCACCGTCTGAGAAACCACAATAAAACGGAGCGCATGATTCTCATGTTCAGCTTTACCATTTGAGCAAACTCCATATGCATCTAAATCTATCACGATTCAGTCACGATTAGCTCATTTTAACATCTGGCATGCTTGTATATCTGAAGTAAAAAACAATATTTGTTTTGAACGCTTATTATTCAAGCTGGAACTAATTAATCATGCATCGGTTGATTAGTTTGGGGATGAATGAATCAGTGCATGGTAATTATAAGAGTGAGCTATTGAAATTAAACACAACTGCTAATGAAAAACTCAAGTTGACGCACCAGTGATGTGGAGATTCCAAATCCTTCTCCAGTCTGGAATGCTAAAGTGAGGTTTTCTTTCTATGGGTGAAATCATCAGCTTCATTATAACAATCCTTATGTTAATATGCTTGTGTGTAAAGTAGGGCTGCACAATAGTGGAAAAATCTAACATATAACATATGAATACAATTTAACTAGATGCGTTGAATAACTATTTGGTAAAATTATCATTTTAGATTAATTGGAATGATTCTGTATGGAAGTGCATAGGCATAAATATAATAAACAACCTAAAATCGTAGACAAAAAAAACAACAACAACTAAATTATACAAATGAAATAAACAGTATTTGATTGTTTTCCAAAGTGTCGAACTGTATTCAGGTATATACAGTAGTTTAGTAACCAAATGTAAAACAATACTGCATAGTCTTCATTTTATAAACAATTAAATTCAGTACAATTTCTTAGGCCTTAATGCTTTTAAATCCCTCACACTGTCACAGGCCTCAAAAACACTTTTATTATTTTATTATATTGTATATTTTGTTATATTATATAATTATAATCCAGACGCAATGTTGCGTTTACTTCCGATGTGACTATTGTGAATGATCACATTACAACATCGATGCTAAAGCGATATATTGTGCAGCCCTAATATACAGGTATGTATAATGTGAGTGTTACCTTGTTGTCTGGACTGAGTCTGTTATATGGTACGTGAGAGGGGAGGTAACTGTGGTAAATGGCACAAAAGGCCAAACCGTCCACCCAGCAACTGCTGAAATTGGTGATTTCAATATTCTGTAAAATAGGACACAATATAGTTAGAGATGGGCAGATCAGACCACATTTTACTGCAGTTCTCACTTTTACTGACATATAAATAGACCAACCATCATTAGTTTTGTCTATAAATGCTGCCTGGTTTTGTCTGAAATAGTTTTCACCACAATAATAGATCTGCGTATGCTTACATTTAATGTACAAAACTGTATGGTAAGCATATAAAATGCAATGTTTCTGATAACCTTTGTGAAAAACAAAATCTAAAGCTGGGTGATGTACTATAATCTACCACCATTCAGCATAACACAAATGTATTTAACATACTTATACTGACCTGTACTTAAATTATATTGTCATGTATGTTTTTTAATTATGAAGTTTTGGCAATATTTTGTGTCTGCTTCTCTTTCTCTCGATTTCTCTGTCGTCGATTATCAATTGGTTGTGGTGATTGGCTCAGCTGTGCTACACATCCTGTTAAAAGGACAATCCCAAACATTCACTTGATGCCCTTTTGTGCCTTCATATAATTTGTAATTCGGGCTGTACTTTTGTTTGTTGTTTGCTTTAGAGAGTGTTTTATAGCAGAGAGAAAGGCTGCGTCTGTAATCACCTAACTCCATACTATATAGCAGGGCTGCTCAACCCTGTTCCTTGAGATCTACCTTCCTGCAAAGTTCAGCTCCAACCCTGATCAAACACACCTGAACCAATTAAATAGGACCTGAACAGCACTTGATAATTACAGGCAGGTGTGTTTAATATGGCTTTCAAGTGAAATCTGCAGGAAGGTAGATCTCCAGGGACAGGGTTGAGCACCGCTGCTATTGAACTTATTCTCCACGTGCGAGCGGGCGCAGCCATTTGAATCTTTTTTGCTGAAGACTTCCGGTCTCATTCACTTCCATTCATTTTTAGACATTAAAAACAGCTTGTTTTGCTGCTTGATGTTGCAAACTGATGTTTTCTTATTAAATTATTCTACTTTTTCTGTATAGCCATGCAAACATTTGTTTGTAGAGCGAGTAGTTTGACCGTTTTCTGCCGTTTATTAATCCTAGCCATTTCTCCCATAGGCGACTGAATCAGAGGTTCAAAAACAATCGCAAAAAGAGCGCACTTCCGCATTGAAGAATAAGGTCAATATAGTACACTAAAAACAGTATGCGAGCAGAGTAGTATGTCCAAATTCATAGAATTCGAAAATCAGTATGCAAGATGTACCTGGATGACCTACTACTTCTGGCAATATTCTGAAGTGCGCATCTGATGCACACTACGCTATCCCATAGTGCACTGGGAGAGAATTTATGAATCAGAGTGAAGCGTGTCAACTGACATGGGGGAGGTCACGAAATCATAATAAAATGGTGGATTTAGTACCTTCGAGTTCTATTCAGACTACTCGCATTCATGCTTCATAGAACATACTTTTCTAACGGTTGAGTAGTAAATTCAAATTCAAATGCAGTACCTACTGAGTAGTAGGTGATTACCGATGCAGCCAAAGAGTTGTCTTGAGTGTCATTGTTATTTTATTCTGGTTTCCCAATATTTCTGGTCTTTAGCCTGTTTGGGATCGTGACTCTGATCTGTGATTTTTGACATAGGTATACCTTGGAAACAAAATATTGTACATATACATATGTGGGTGTCTCCAGTAAATCCTGTTTTTTAAAAGAAATCTCATATTAATTGCTATTAATTCTGTTGTTGTATTTGTTTCTTTAAAAGCATCATGACCCATACCCCATACTATTGAAAGGTAGTGTCCTAGCTACTAAGAAACTGAAACCAAACTAAAACTGAGCTGGGAAATCCCACAACTTTTCATTTTTAAAACTGTTTATTATTTCAACCCAGTAAACACGATTTCCAGGCTTCCTCTGGCAGGCAGAATGATAAAACTCAAGAACTTCCCAGCTAGAGAAAGTGCTTTACAGACGGTCAGTGAAAGGACTGTGGGTGGTCCGTGCTTTCTGAAGCTGAGACAAGGGGGTGTATGGCCGACTGCCAAGTTTGATCTGTCTAGCTTGGTTTGGTTCACTTCAATACCTTGTAGCCCTGAGTTCTGCATTGGCACCAGCGAAGCAGGGAGTTCCGCCTGGAGCCTCCATGAAGCCTCAGCGACCTGAGTCCTGATGGGAAATCCTCCTGCGTTCTGATGGGAAGCAAGATCAAAGTCATTTTTGCATTTCTCGTCTATCATCATAGTGTTACTAATAAGCAAATGTTTATGTTGGATTCACCTCGTCCTGCTGACTTTATTTGTCACATCTAAAACTGAAGAGGTGCATGTTTGTGGGAGCGAATTCTCCACTTTCTTGTCTATTGGACATGTAGAGACATGCATAGAGAATAAATCATTTGTGTCAGTATGAGACTGGTATGCCAGGATATGAAAAATTGTGAAATGAAATCAGGAATCAGAATCATTCTGAAAATGAAACCAGTTTACGCACCTTTAATGGAGTTGGTCATGTTGTTCTGTTGGTCTAAACTCACTGCTGGAGTTTTACTCTGAGCTGTCTGAAATTATTACATAGAAATGCACTGCTAAATATTTCAGATGTGTTTATAATACAAATCCAACAGCAAAACAATACAAAACTACATTTCAAAGTTTTCTACTCACAGATTCTATTGTGATAGTAATGGAGGGTTGGGAGGTACCATTTACAACAGCATCAGTGTAATCTGATGGAAGTCTGCACAGGCTCCTACAAAATGATGGAACAGTCCATAAATGTAACTTAGGTCACACTGTCCCTTTCACAGACTGTGGGCTGTAAACAATGAATCATTGACAATCACTAAACAATGATCTCTGTCTGACAAATCAGAAATGTCTGCAGCTGGGATCACACAACAGATTCACAATGAATCAGTTTATTGATGAATTGGCTGGATGAACAGACGAGCATAAATCAGACTCAACCAGAATCAAGTCCACAGGTAATCAACAATACTGTAGATGCCCAAAGGTGTGAATTGTTTCAACTCAAAATATCTCACAGATCCTTGAATTTACTATGCTATGAATTTCCCTTTTTTGTCAAAATAAAAACATACTGTTTTCATTTAGGGTGGCGCGGTGGGAAGCGATGTTGCCTCACAGCAAGAAGGTTGCTGGTTCGAGCCTTGGCTGGGTCAGTTAGCATTTCTGTCTGGAGTTTGCATGTTCTCCCTGCGATCGCATGAGTTTTCTCAGGGTGCTCCGGTTTCCCCCACAAGTCCAAAGACATGCGGTATAGGTGAATTTGGTAAGCTGAATTGTCCGTAGTGTATGTCTGTGAATGGGAATGTATAGGTGTTTCCCAGTGATGGGTTGCAGCTGGAAAGGCATCCACTGCGTAAAAACATGTGCTGGATAAGTTGGCGGTTCATTCCACTGTGGGGACCCCGGATTAATAAAGGGACTAAGCCGAAAATAAAATGAATGAATGCTTTCATATATGTCTCTTTAAATGCTAATATTTTCATTTATGTCTCTTGTAATGCAAATCTCTTTTCCAAAAGAGGGTGGTGCATTTACAACTTGTGCTTCAGATACTCTGGCAACAACAAACAAAACATCTGAATGTGTTTTAGAGTCTTGTCAGTTAAAACTCCTGACATATGGTTTTCTCAGCACAGATGCAAAGTGTGCAAACAGAAAGCAGGCTATCAGGTGCAGCAAGGGATATAGATGCAATTACATGGCTTCTGAATGCAAAATGATATTACGTTGTGCCTGAAAATAGTCCTCAGTTAACCGCTGAATGGATTCAAATATAGTAAAACTCAACTGTTTAACTCTAGAGGAGTAATATAAGTCTTCCTTTAAATTTAGGATGTTGTGAAAAGGTCTACAATTTGAAGCATTTCAGAAACATAACTTCTTTTGGAGATCTGCAACTTTGTCATGCTCAGACCTCAATAATGCACGTTTATTTGAAAATCTACACACTTGAGCATTTGTGTTTAGAATTCATTTTCAGACATTTTTGATAGAAACAATACTCACCTTGACCTCTCTGTGCTGCCAGAGATTTCTCTTTTCCCCTTCACCTCATCTGTCAACAGTTGGTCTATGTGCCCAGTGATTTTCCCAGAACCCTCCGCTCTTCTCTCCAGGCCCCTCTGTGTCGGCGCCCCCTGGTGGCTGCCATTGACCTGCTTTGTTTTCTGCTTGTTTCCCTCCAACTCTATTCTGAGGCTCTCCAGTTGACCTTCGACTTCTCGGCGACCCTGCAAGGCATCGGCTAACTGTGTGCCCAAGTCCTGCCTTGCTGCTCTTAAAGTATTCAGCTCTTCCTCGGCTTCTGCTCTCAGTCTGTCTGAAACAACTAGCGCCACTTTCAGGTCGGCCTGAAATTGCTGCCACTCTTCACGTTCAGCCTACAAAAGGATAAAGCAATTAAAATGTCGCATTACTGGGATTGTTATAGATATAATATATATATGCAATGGAAATCACAATAAGAGAACGACTTTTTCCTAAAATCCAAGATCACTGCTTAGTCCTATTTGAATTTTAACCCAAATGAGATTTTAACATTTAAGAGAATTTGGACATCTACAGTGACATAACCTCTCATAAGGCTTGTCACAATAAATAAGTTTTGTTGTGCTATATATTGTCATAGAAAATATCAAGATAAGTGATGCTGTTGCCATTTTACACCACTCATTATAAAAGGACAATACATCAGCATGATAATGCAATTGACCCTTCGCATTTTGATTGACAAGTGATCTGGCCAATCATAAGCTAATATTCTGTGCCAAGTGTCGATCAGTGATGCTGTCATTTGCTAAACGAACGACTCGAAACACAGGGTCTCGGAACTAATCTTTTCTACTATTGGACCGCTGTCCTGACATTTTAATCCTACCCCCCAGATTTTGGTACCAACAATGTATTAGAGTGGTTTTGAAGCTCCACATAAAAACATTACTCATTATTACTCCACATTACTCTGGTAGCACAATCTGATGGGTAGCATATTTTGCCATCAAAATGTGCTACCTAGTGAATGAGAGAATCTGACAAGGTAGGACAACTCAACACCACCACAGTCCCACAAAACCTTAGTTTATGGAGATTTGATTTGTGACAGGCAAAAGAACTACTTGAGGAACAACCTGAAGATGACAGACGAGGTGCGCTAACTTAAACTGCATAGTCTAGATGTCCAGATAAATTATGTATTAGTCTTTACTGTTTCTTATAATTTCATAGATGCATTGTTGTTATGTCTTGTTTGAGATGCCATCGCTTGCGTCTGTTTGTGAATTATGTGGAAATCAATATGTAACATTTTAATTATATTCAAATGACCAGAGCTTCTCGTTACTAGACTTGTAGGTATCAGTTTTTTTATTTTTTCCATCCCGAGTTATTCTCACATGCTGAATACGTCCCTCTTATGCATGCTTCTTTATGTCTGAAATCAGTAAGCTATGTAATTTTCCAGAAATTATTCACTATTTTGCTGGGGAGTGCAAAAGATAAGATAGTAGAGCACTCTGGCTGATACTGAAAGCTTGTCGGACAGCGAGAAGTGGGGCCGTAGTTTGTGAACGGTCAATTCAGCATAAACATTTCAAAGGACAACAACATTTCGTTCTTAGGGTCTTAAGGTTAGAAAATGTGACAATTCACCATTTCCCCATCTGTCAGGAAGCATTGTTTCCTAAAGGAGTTATCTAAGCTCATCAACATCTGAATGATTCCTTTACATGTAAAAGAAAGGGGTGATATATAATATCATCAGCAGAAATGATTGAGGTTATGTCTATGTATTGCACGATAAGTCGCTATATTGATTATTGCAACAGGCCTACCACTCATTAGCAGAAAGATAGAAATGGCCAGACTAATCACTGCTGAGGAGCATGTTAAGTGGACAGAGAACTGGTCCAAAGTTCACTTCAGCAATAAAGCATTTATGTTTCCAATTGGAAATATTTTGTTAGTCATCAAAGCAAAGATATGCTGAACCCAAAGAGCGTAAAGGTGTCAGTGAACGGTGAAGGAAGAACTGTTATGGTTTTGGTGGATGTTTTCTGCAGCAGGAGTTGGGCCACTGCTTTACTTTTGATCATTGCATGTATATATACACACACATATAGCTGTTGTATATACACTGCCATTTACACATGCCAGAAAAAGGAGGAAGTGGGGTTTAAGAAGCAGGGCAGTAGACTGAGGATATGAATGTTTTCCTCCATGTTTCCTCTGAGTTGTAACTCAGCTGTGAGTCTATGAGGTCAGAAGGCTTTGTTGTGAATCTCATCACTATGGTGATCATACTGTGCTGCTGTCCACCGCTCACTGTTTGCTAAACACACACTCACACACACTATGCTTATATAAAACAGAGGAATTTGAGCATGTTCGGCACGTCTCAGCAAGATTAGTAGAGTCTTTCTTCAAAGGCACAAGACGCATCCTGTACTATTTACATGCAGTGGTCCAGGGCCTTGTCATATTTATACACACATTCTCAGGAAATCTTACTCTACTTGCAGCTTTGAGCAAGTTCTGGCAAAAAAAGCGATTGCTCAATAGCCAGATGTCAAGAAATACAACAGTGATTCCCTGGAAAGATAAGATTTTTGGTCTATTTAATATTATAATCCCAAACTAAAAAAAACATGACTGATCATTCTTTTTCTCTGTTATCATCTCTTAAACTCTGTCTTGACTCTGCCAGAGAGACTGAAATAAACACTACTTAAAATATATCATTAAATCATTGCGCAATCCTTACAATAACATCCAGCAGACAGAAAGAGGTGAGTACAATTACCAGGAAAATACATTTAGGACGAGAGAGGCTGTAAGTGGGGGGAAATTCATAAGAACTTAATTATATACATATATAACTAACAGATAATAAGATTGAAGGGTGGAGAACAACTATGTGGAAACTTTGAGAAAGAGACATAAAAACCAACTGGAAAACTGCCAATTACTGAGGTAATTTTATGGGGAAAAAGAAAAGAAAACGCACATCAAACAAAAAATAATAGTATGCTAATGCCAACCAAAGTTATACGATTACATGACCCTATGATGGTCATTTATATGGCTTTGTAATGTAAACATACAGTATGATACTATATGTATGTTAGTATAGGCAAGTCTTGAGTTCCTTAGCCTGCAAAAGGTTGAAGACCCCAGCTGTGATTAAACAAATAACACTGAAAGAGGATGGGAGTAGGAGAGAAAGAGAATGAGAGAGAGCAAGGCAAGTCTCAGGACCCTCTTCATCATTCGGAGGCCTCCAGACCCCAGCTGGAGCTGATTATAGCAAGAATACATTACACTTTCTCTGACACACACACACACACACACACACACACACACACGCACACACACACACACACACACACACACACACACACACACACACACATACAGAAAACAGGCATTCAGGGGTATTTAGGTTTTTCTGTATTCCCTGAATTGTGAAAATTATATTAAAATCGAGACCCATGATTGCGCCCCTCCCCCCATCTACAGTATAGCTTACCAATATTTCAATGGGCTCTATGCACAGCTAGAGTATTAAAGTCAACGATAAATTTCTGCTGAAAGCTTAATGTAACTATTTTCAATTTCTCAAGGTTGTTTTTACAGCATTAATGTAATTTAATTACAATACATTCAGTTAAATAGACTTAAGCATTCATTTAGTTGTTCAAGCGTAACACGAGATAAAAGTAAATACTGGGGTTAAATAAACTCATATTTTAAAGACATGGCGGGGGAAAACAGAATTTAATGCAGTGCTTTTTGTCCGATCTGAGACCCACTTTTTACCGTATATCTAACAGGCAGCGAAGATGGCAGTTTTTCAAAGGAATCAGATCTTAAACGTGACAATTTTGTAATGGAAAGACAGTTCACCGGAAGCACTTGGGCTGCCTGGCTGAAAATTAAGAGTCAGTATGCATACATCCCATTGTCAAACCAATATTTATTAAATGACGTTGCTAAAATCTAACCATATATGCTGGAATACACTACATGATCTTTAATACCTAATTGGATTTTAAGATTGTGTTCACACTGGTGTAACTGCTCTTCAGTGTGGTTCATTTGAATAAGTCTGAAAGCTGCCATCCAAGCTATGGTGCGCACTATACAAAATGAACCGAGACCTCTGAAAAGGTGGTTAATATATTCTGTTATTAATTACTCATGTTGTTTCAAACTTCTGAGACTTCCGTTCATTTTCAAAACACAATTTAAGATGTTTTAAATTAAATCTGAGAGCTCTTTCATCCTCCATATGCAACGGTACATTGTTAAAACATTATACATTATTCCATGTGACTTCAGTGGTTCATCTGTAAAAAAAATATGAAGCTCCAAGAACTCTTTTGTGTGACTGACTTCTCAATGACTTCTCCTCCCTCAGATCAGAGTACACATTTATTACAGGTAATACAATGTTTGTATTTTGTGTTGATGACTCTAATGGCAATATGAAGACTGCCTGTTATAAATACTCACCTTGAACTGAGAGAGGACATTGTTCATAAGTTTTTTTGGCCCACAAAGCTGTTCTTGGAGCTTCGTATAATTACAAATGAACCACTGAAATAACATAGACAGTTTTGACAAAGTTTTTGGTTCCTTTTCTGTACATTAAAAGTCTCAGGACTATTGCTGTATATGGAGGGTGAGGGAGCTCTTGGATTCCATTTGAAATATCTTGATTTGTGTTCTGAAGATGAATGAAGGTCTCAGGGAAAAGACATGAGGGTGAATATTTAAGAACAGCACTTTAATTTTTGAGTAAATTAATGCTTTAATACAGGTGTCAGAAACATCCCCTTGCAGTATATGTTTGATTGTAAGACTGAACAATTCAACAAGTTCTGTCACAAAGTATTACGTCATAAAACTATTTTTTTTCTACCTGGAGGTTCAGTGTGAAAATGACTGTGTGATGTCAATCAAGACTAAACGTACACCAAAAAGACATTCAGGTCCAAACACAAACACATCAAAACATGCCTACCCAGCAGGCACAGGAAATTAACGTGATGTCATATTGACATTGTACCCCAACGGTGTTGGACATTGCATTTTGATTGGAAATGAAAATTGGTTTAGACGTCAAAAACCAAAGTAAGTTCGACGTCAATGTCCAATGTTAGACAGACGTAGCATTTTAGTTACTTTCCAACGCAATCTAAAGACAACAAAATATCAACATCTAATGATGTTACAGCTTGACGTTGTGTGGACGTTACCAATATGACGTCTATCAGATTTTGATTGCCATACATGATGAATAAATGTCAGCATTTGACATCAATATGGCGTTGGTTTAAGATGTTGGCTCACTTTCACTTGGTCATTGGACATCAAAATAAAGTTGTCCTTAGATGCTGGTGACCTAAATTGAACCTAATATTGATGTCTTATGACGTCATGTGTCTGCTGGGTACAACAAGATGCATTCTTTAAAATCAGCTCAACATATTTGATGTCCTGCAACCGGAATGAAGCCAAGTTTGTACATTCATTTATTCATTCATTTTCTTTTCGGCTTAGTCCCTTTATTAATTCTGGGTCGCAAGCCCTTCCAGCTGCAACCAATCTCTGGGAAACATCCATACATTCTCATTCACACACATACACTACGGACAATTTAGCTTACCCAATTTACCTGTACCGCATGTCTTTCGACTGTGGGGGAAACCGGAGCACCCGGAGGAAACCCACGCGAACACAGGGAGAACGTGCAAACTCCACACAGAAATGCCAACTGACACAGCCGAGGCTCGAACCAGCGACCTTCTTGCTGTGAGGCGACAGCATTACCTACTGCGCCACCGTGTCGCCGCCAAGTTTGTACACTATATGATTTTCTGTAAAATCTATCAACACTCTCTGGCCAAAATCTACAGAATGCTTCTG
>CAIGQQ010034504.1:1429240-1465168 GCA_903798035.1 Danio albolineatus | reverse complement strand
GTAAAATCTATCAACACTCTCTGGCCAAAATCTACAGAATGCTTCTGAATTTCAGCTTCTCATACTTTAGGATAAGTCAGCTATAAAGCAAATTACAAAAAAATCTTGTAAATATTAGTTAATATAAGTGAATGCATCCTTGAATTTAAAGCAATATTTGTCCATCACAGGAAGGATTTTTCCTTGTGGTGCAAAACGAACCCTGTTTAAATCCTAAAGCATTTCTCCTGAAAGTACACCTCATTTTATTGATGAATAAGGACGGAATGAAACAGCATTAACACATGTTGGCAATCAACCTTGTTAAAGTCATTACATTCTGTCTTTCTCTCTCTCTCTGCTCACACTCACTGCTTTCCAGGCATCTAGACGGGACAGAAATGACCCCACCTCTGTTTCCTTGGACAGTGGTGATGTTTTAGACATCAGCTCACTGACTCAGTGGGATTTCTAAGGAAGTACCACACCCATCTCACACGATAAGAAGTTTGCTGCTCTTTTTTGGGGCTTTGCTCAATGCGTGTAGAAGTGGCTCTCTTGACAACACCTCGCACACATAAACACTACATAATAACGACACACTATATGCATCTAGAGACTGACACAATAGTCTAATACAGAATGTAATTTTTTTTCAGCCAGCGTGTGAGTCCTGCATTCAGAGCAGTCCATCTGGAACTGATCCGGCAGCTTCTTACATTCATAACGTGTGTGCGTCTGTGAGAGTTAAACGAAAACTATGGATGGACAGACCCATCAAACACACACCCATAGCAGATTTTATTCTCTGCAAGTAGTCATTGTTTGCACATGGTTTTTAGTATTTTAGCAATGTCCGGCAGAGCGAGGGAGAGCTTGTTGACATTGTGTGGGAGTCAAAATGAAACTGGGAATATTACAAAAAGTGATGCATAGATCTCACAAGTGAATGTGAAATCTGTATGGCTGTGTGTGAAAGAATTGCTAAATATGTTTACAGACTCAGTTATAAGAAAAGGTAGAGAACTTATGTTTAATTTAGTTTCACGCTTCTTATCTCTGTCCAAGTAAACATGACAACTACATAATCGAATATTTGTAAAATTGCACATCAACAACAAGGCCAATTGTAGACTAAGAAATGTGTTTGCATGCTGGATGAGGTCACAGTCAGTCCAGCTGCATTATCTGTTAGTTAGGAGGTGTTTATATAACACAGAAAACTTTTTATGTTCTAGCCATTTATTTAAAGACAATGGCATTTTGGTGGCCTAAAAACAGAAACCTCTGAAAATGGGTTTCAAAATGTATGCATTGGCAACGTTACTGTTAGCGTCCCTGAGTCAAGTATAAAAAGATTAATTTTGTGAAATGTTGACATTATGCGTATGCATATTACAGTTTAGTCTATAGATGTAGACAAGTGCTTGACAACCAAAACAACAACTGTGCACAAATTACTGGCCTGGTATGCACAGCACAACATTTTTTGCATGATTGTGTGATTGGGATAATCCATTGTTATATGTTCACCCAACTTTTTAAAACTCAAAGGAAAAACCTCTTCATTTTCTTCATCATTGCTGTGTAAATGTAACCTCAAAATTTGCAAAAACGCCACAGACCAATTCTTCAATGGAAAATTCCAGCACAAAAAAACACAAAAACAAATTCAGTAAGACTGATGGCCCATTCATACCAGGGACAACAACCATGACAATGAAGTTTCAGAATTTAGTCTAAATTTAGTCCAAACCACACCTATGGTGATAATGACAAAGAGGAACAATCCCATTGTCCCAGATCATTTTAGGAAAGATTTTTTACAACAACTAAACAATTAAAACACTGACAATTCATCCTGCTTTACTAGGGAGAGGACTGGGGGTTATTAAAAGACTTTTGGACTTGACATCACTGCATGAATGCTAATATGTTACATTTATGTTTTTTAGCATGAACAAGGCTTAAAGCCTATTTTTGACATTTCAAAGTGAATAAATTTAAACTTTTCATGATTATTCATTCATTCATTCATTTTCTTTTCGGCTTAGTCCCTTTATTAATCCGGGGTCACCACAGCGGAATGAACTGCCAACTTATCCAGCATTTGTTTTACGCAGCGGATGCCCTTCCAGCTGCAACCCATCTCTGGGAAACATCCACACATTCTCATTCACACGCATATACTACGGACAATTTAGCTTACCCAGTTCACCTGTACCGCATATTTTTGGACTGTGGGGGAAACCAGAGCACCCGGAGGAAACCTACGTGACTTTTTTTCATGATTATTACATATTAAAATGTTCTTAAATTTATATTTTTATATCATTTTATTTTTGTGTCATTCTTAGAAATGTACACTGCAACATTCAAGAAAAAACAAAAATCGTCCATTTGGATTTGGTGTCTTTAAAAAGACCAATCATTCCTTTCGCCCACTGAAGTGCATGTAAGTGCACTTAGCGGTAGAGTTGCCTTATACAGAGATATGTGCACTCACAGAAGAAACACACACTCACTCTGTTGTTTGGTCAGTGATTCGTTACATGCTGACTTCTACTGTCACAGCAGGCAAACAAAAAAGTTTTGTTCATGCAAGAGCTGAACAGAATTCCCCACATCCCCCTCAGTATCTCCGTTCACTCCCTGTTTCCATCTGTGTCTCAAACACTCCTACTTATTCAGGCCTGACACCTTCTATAGCTGCTTTGTGACCAGAGCACTGTTCTGTTGTTTAAATGTTGCTATAGCTAAAGTGAATGAACCTTCTCTCTCTGTGCAAGTGTAAGAGAAATGCACAACTGGAATACTTTTTTGTCTCTGTTCCTCCCTCACTTCCTCTCCTTCCTCTCAAAAATAGACATTTTTTATCTGATTCTCAAAAAGCAGATTAGGCCCATTTTAGCAGAACCACAACACAAACACACAGACACACAAAAAACAATGTCCATTCCTCAGCTAAGACAGGAAGGGAGTCATTTGTAGGATTGCATGTCCCAGAAGCCTCTTCTGAAGCTGACAGGCTGTTATCAGACTCTCCCTGACCTGCACCTCTGGGAACAATGTGACTTCCTGTTGTATTTCTTCAATAGAGGGAATTTTAGACACTAAAGTGTCAAGCACCCACTGAGTGTCAAGGATTGGAGAAGGTGAAACAGAATGTCAACAAAATTTACCTGAATCTTCTCCATACAACTTCTCAGTTCCTCCTTCATCTTCTCTCTCTCCACCAGAAAAGACTGTAATAGATCTGAAAAACATACAGAAATGCGATTCTCAGTGTTGATCAGATTCTAAACAATAAGCATGTTTACATTAACACCCATACGCTGATAATTAGGACCAGACGGAATCTGCGGACATTTTATGCTATTTCTGCTCAGAATTTTGGTAAAAATCTGCGGATTTATGCAGAATGACTTTGGGAGTATTATAACTAAAACCTTAATATATGAAATAAAAAGTAAAACCTTTTTAACTTGTATTTAATGGTTACGATGCATATTCAATAAGATCCACTTTATTTGGTAAACAAAGCAAGCCAATCATATAAAATATCTATTAAAAGACAAAAAATAGTACTTTACAAACTATATTGTAAATAAATCATATAAATATTTTTATATTAGTCAATATTTTTTACTGAAATTAATTTAAAAACGGAATAAATATGAATTTACACACATTTACACAAGTAAATATACAGAATCAATGATGGGCTAGAAATCTGCGGAAATCTGCGGAATTCTGCGTGCGCAGATTCCGTGTGGGCCTACTGATAACTCACAATAATCAACTTGAAAATAACCTAACCAACTTGAACCTGTTGTTCTGGTGTACATGCAAACCAACAACGCGGCAATGCAAGTTATTAATAGGTAGTGACATTGAAGTGTTATAAATAGCGCATCTAACTTCAAGTATTTAATTTGTTATGTCAGTTGTCATAATGAATAAGAAGAGTATTGCAGCATGTCAGTAAGAAAATTACTGCTCATTTATGATTCTCTCAACATGCAGTATTTTGAGTAAAGTTCTTCTACACAATAACAGAAAACATTTTTGTAATTCTTTGGGTCACGAAAGCATCTGAATTTGTGGTGAATTTCCTCAACCCTAACTATGAAATATTTGCTCGATCTGGACATGCTTAAATCCACAGTAAGCATGTCAAAACTAATGTCATATCACACATGAAAAAGCAAGTAAAAGCATTTACATGCTTTCCAATATAATCATTATGGGGCAAAAAATCTAGCTATGATTATTGGTTTATGTTTGAAAACATTTTGGTCTTAATCTAAGAGGTTAATGAACAGGTTACAAAACAGGTTAATGTGTTGATGACCACACGGATTGTCAGCTAACAAGGAATAATCAGGTTTAGAACATGTATCTTAACATATTCAGTGGTAGTATTTGTTTTGTAGATTATAAAGTAATAACTCACTACGTAACGTGTGTTACTTTAAATTCATAAAATCATTGAAATGCATGATCTCAAAAGCCTTAATATAAAGACACAGCAACAATATGATAAAAGTGGCACAATTGTTCAATAAACAATTTGTAATCAACATGTGAGTATAAGTATTAGAGGTTTAGACTTTAGGTTTGACAGTAAGATTTCATTTTAAGTTTGAGCATGAAGAACCAAAGACAGAGAAACAATGAATGAATGAATCTATCTATCAATCAATCAATGAATAAATCAATCAATGGTTCCAAATAGGTTTCTTTAAGACCTAGACTTTACATTGGACAGAAATTGCTAAAGAAACTCACAAGTGCAGCAAGTTCACATGTGCAAATACACTATTAGAACCAAAAGCTGTATCTTTTCATATTAATTGATTAATTTACATGGTTTATGTCAGTGGTTCTCAAGCTTTTTTCACCAAGTACCACCTCAGAAAAAATTGTCTCTCCAAGTACCACCATAATAACCGGAATTGAAGTACAGTAGCATAGTAGGCCTAATTAAGCAGATACGGCACTGCACAGTTCAAAAATGAGGCTGATTAATTCTTCTAATTAAGAATATTTATTATTCTCTGCCACTTCAAATAAAAGGTTTAGCCTATTAAAATCAATTTACAGATCGAAAGTGTTTTCATTTTTTTTTACTTTAATTATTCAGAGATTCCTCCATGTACCACTAGAAAGAAGCTAGTGTACCACTAGTGGTACGCGTACCACAGTTTGAGAACCACTGGTTTATATTATGATCACCAGCAGTCTAGTGGCTGCAGATCACTGGAGAACTACAAATCTGCCTGCAAAAGATCCACAACAGGGGTACTCAACCCTGCTCCTGGAGATGTACCTTCCTGCAGATTTCAGTTGCAACCATATCAAACACACCTGTCTGTAATTATCAAGTGCTGTTCAGGTCCTATTTAATTGGTTCAGGTGTGTTTGATCAGGGTTGGAGCTGAACTTTGCAGGTAGGAAGATCTCCAGGAACAGGGTTGAGCAACCCTGATCTACAAGATCCAGTCATGCACCAATCACACACCTGGCCTAGATCCTGTCTGATTGCAAAAACTCACAGCTGATGCTGCTCAAAGACTGATTACATGGGCTATAAAGACAGCAACAATATGTGTGTGTTGTCAATCAGACAGGATCTAGACCAGGTGTGTGAGTGGTGCATGACTGGATCTTGTAGTTCTTTTGCTGGCAGATTTGTAGTTCTCTAGCGATCTAGCCAGTAGATCACTGGTGATCATAACAGTTTACGAGAAATTAGAAATACTATTAAATACTGTATCAAATGTACTGCTTATTGTTAGTTAAAGAAAGTTAATTATTAAATAAAAAAGTTTTACCTCAAAAAATAAATATCAACTATAAAATATTTGAACTAATATAATAGTTAGCTAATATAAATATGCTTATATTGTTTAGTTGTTTAAATAGTTCACAGCATTTAAAGCATTTTTTATTTCTGCTATCTAAGACCACTGACATGAATAAATACACAAACTCATGTTGCTACAATGAATTAACTGTGAAAGTGATTATGTCTGCATCGCTTTCTAAAAACATTGAGAATATGAGCAGTTTGTGCAAATGTGTGCGTAATACTGAATTTAATGAATAAATAAGTGGACACACCACAACATTTCGTCTCACCGTTCAGTATGTGTGTGGATTCTTCAATGTTGTTGAACTGCAGTGTGCTCAAGCACTCTTGCAGAAGTTTTGCGTCCACTTCTGTGTTTCCATTTAAACACACACCTGAGACATAAGACACCTTCTTAAGTCCATGTGTCATATTATGTCCCTCCTCAGCCTCTTTTGCAGGCCCTGTTTTACAGTCCAACATCGGCTCATTCTGAACAGTGGAGGCGAGTGGTGGACTGAGAGCATCCTGGGAGGTTTCAGGGGTGCCTGTGTTTGTGCAGTTGGAAATGGACACCAACTGAGTTTTGGGTGACCAGGTAGAAACAACACTATATGGTGACGTTGGAGGTGTTTCATATGTGTCCGCAGCAGCGCCTGCAGAAAGACAGATGTAGAGCTCTTTTAGACAGATGCTTCTCTGAATAAAACATTTCCTGACATTATAACTTTGTGTATGGATTAGTCTGTCACAGAAATGAAACTTTATTTCGGTTATTCATGGGATGTTCAGAATGTGGTTAATATTCATGGTTTCAGAGGACAAGAAGACATCGCCTGGGTACAGAATGATGTGGTTATTAAATGAACTGAACGCAATTTTTTTTAAAACTCTTTATCTGGATAGATGACACGGTGACATGGTGGCGCAGTAGGTAGTGCTGTGGCCTCACAGCAAGAAGGTCACTGGTTCGAGCCTCGGCTGGGTCAGTCGGCATTTCTGTGTGGAGTTTGCATGTTCTCGCTGTGTTCGTTTCCTCCGGGTGCTCCGGTTTCCCCCACAAGTCCACAGACATGCGGTATAGGTAAATTGGGTGAGCTAAATTGTCCGTAGTGTATGTGTGTGAATGAGAATGTATGGATGTTTCCCAGAGATGGGTTGCAGCTGGAAGGGCATCCGCTGCGTAAAACAAATGCTGGATAAGTTGGCAGTTCATTCCGATGAGGCGACCCCGGATTAATAAAGGGACAAAGCCGAAAAGAAAATGAATGAATGAATGGATAGATGACACAACTGTATTATCAAGATTACCTTCTTAATCATATTTGTTTCTTGCTTTTCAGGACAAGATCTAGTCATTATTTGAAAATAGTAATAAAACATTTAAAAAAACGTTGTTTTTACATAATGAATAAGAACTAAACTAATTTTTACATAATAGCTTAGATATCAACCATTACAATTTAGCTGATGTTGAATTACAGAATGCTCACCATAGACTTTCTTTAACACAGTAATCGAAATATAAAACCTTACAGGAAAAACTGAGAGAATTATATTTATATTGAAAGTCTGTGGGTGGGACCTTATTGTGTTTTGTATTTTGTGCTTTTTATAATTGATATTTTGTTTGCATTAGTAACTTTTGGAAAATATCAGCTTAAAGTATTGTCTGTTTTTCACTATTTAGCAGCTTTAAGATTGCGCTCAATTCAATTAGCTAAGATTTATGAAACTCCAATGATGTTTTTACATTTTACACAGCTTGAAATTTCTAAAATATTATTATTATTATTATTATTATTATTATAAGTGTAAATACCATATAATTCAGAAGTGTTTATTTTATGTTCGAGATCTGATTTGACATTTTTATTAAATTCATCTTATTTACTGTCTAAAAAAGGTCCAGATTCACAGTTTGCTTTTTCTGAATCCAATCCAAAAAGAGCAGATTTGATTGGATGTGTGTGAGTGTGTGGGTGTTCTTCATTAAGAAGTCTCCCTGGGTGGGAAAGGTTTGCTGAGTCAGTGAGTCTGAGGGATCTGGACACCACCAATAACACAGAAGAAAGCACAATACTGTATGCCAATAATCTCTCCATCTCTCTCGCTCACTATAATAACTGTCCTACAGTTCCATCCCTTTCAATATTTGACAGTCACATGGCTGCAAAAACTATGCTTCACTCAGCACTATTAATTTCTCAATATTCCTTTTATGTTTATAAATCTCATTTTTATGAGTTCTTTGTATATCTCTTATAATTTCATCAGATCTTTGGAGGCATGTAAATAAATCAATCAGTGTGTGTATGATTGTTGTTAAAAGCTAGTTACCTGAAGATCCATGTCGCTCCTTTCCAGAGTTATTCCCCATATTACCAACAGCTTGTTTCAGTCTAGTGGATAAGTTAAAAAAAATAATTCAGTACACATTATCTACATCCCAATCTTTTACTCTTGATATATACATATAGCAAGATTGTATCTCCACTCATTCTCATTCTTTTAGCTCTCTGATATACTCTGGTAAGGCAATTTGAATGTGGCTTGTGTCAAAATTTGCATGAAAATGCAAAAGCACATGCGGACACAGTGTTAAACTGTGTGACTGCTGTGAGGGTATAAGGAATAAAAATAAATTAGAGAAGATAAGGGAGATAATTGTATTAGATAAAATGTATTGTAATACATTTTGTTAATTAAAAATAAAAATACACAATGTAAACATTGCAACAATTAGAGATATACTGTCAGTAGTTACTTTTTTATTTTATTTGGTCAAAATAATATCAGAACTACTGATAAATGGCACCGTTTGGCTGGTTTCTAAAGAAAAGCACACAAGCACCTTACATTACTGTATGTTCAACAGGTAGAGTACATTGTATTGTTTGCACTGTGGCTTTTTATAGCCGTCCAGTCTGATGACAGTGAAGTCAGAGCAGTCAGAGAAACCAAAACATAGAAATACTTTTGCTACCACAATTTTAATGATAATAAAAAACTTTTATTACAAATTATTGCTATTTTAACACGAATTCTTAATATTAATGCTGGATTGGTAATGGTAATGATTGGCAATTCCATGTTTATGGTTGTCGAATATGATACTGTAGTAAGATGGAGCAAAGGAGAGCTAAAACAGTAACCGGTTACATTTTGCGTGCGTTCTCATTTAACGCTTAACGTTACTGTTAACTTACACCGTGTTTTAACACTTTCTGATTACTTCAAAATAGGTTAGATTATTGCACTACTAGCAACTTTGAACAAAACTAAAGTAAAAAGCACTAGTAATAGTTATAGCTGATGATCGCACATACAAGTGACTATACAGCCTATATAAACAAAACCATATAAACAATAATAACAGCGTTTGTTGTTTACCTACCTTATTTAAAATCTTGTGTTCGGCGGAAAAGACAGACATGGAAAGTTGTACATGTTGTCGCTGGTGGTGTCGCACCTCTTCACGGGACGCGAAAAGAGCAGAGCACGAACCGACTCCAGGATGTGGGTACTGTATATGAAGTTCGGTTAAAAACTGTCCTTTTGCCCCCTCATGAGGGCTGAGTCGTAGAAACAGCACAAACTGGATCTAAAGCTTCATGAACTCTCGGCTTTTGAATGAGCGATAAATCACACAGACCAGTCTGTGTTGCACTCGTCGGGTTACTTTCAACGGTGTCACGTGTGAGTACATTTCTCTACATTCTCAACATCATCATCATTAGCGTTTATCATAATAACCCAGACAGGTGTGATTTATACAGCTTTGGTCCTTCACATCTGACCTGATGCTGGTCCTGATCCTTAAGGCTTACACTAATCACTGAGAAAGACTTTTAAGATTATGTTGTTTATCTGAATCTGACCTACTGAAAGGCTGCAAGCCAATAAGCTAAAATGATTTTTATCACAATAAAAAACTATCCACTCCTACAAATTATTTCTAAGTTTCCATTAAGAACCCTTATCATCATTAGAAACCTTTTATACTAATGTAAATAGTTCTTTAGAATCTTCAAATGGGCGCCACGGTGGCGTAGTGAGTAGCACGTTCGCCTCACAGCAAGAAGGTCGCTGGTTCGAGCCTCGGATGGGCCAGTTGGCATTTCTATGTGGAGTTTGCATGTTCTCCCCGTGGTTGCGTGGGTTTCCTCCGGGTGCTCCGGTTTCCCCCACAAGTCCAAAGACATTCGGTACAGGTGAATTGGGTAAGCTAAATTGTCCGTAGTGTATGTGTGTGAATGTGTGTGTATGGATGTTTCCCAGAGATGGGTTGCGGCTGGAAGAGCATCCGCTGCGTAAAACAAATGCTGGATAAGTTGGCGGATCATTCCGCTGTGGCGACCCCGGATTAATAAAGGGACTAAGCCGACAAGAAAATGAATGAATTTTAAAATGTTCATTTCAGTAGAGAAAAATGTCTTTTTCATCATTGCAATAGAAGAACCATTGAAACTTTTTTTTAACAGTGTATCATAATGATCAATGGCTTTGAAATAAAAATGAGAAGAATAATTGAAGTAATTTTTTATTCGCATAAAATGTAAATGCATATACACTTCTAAATGCACATCATATAAGATCATGGCTCTAGAAAACTGCAGCAGCAATATAAAAACCACTAAAATAAGTATTAAAAAGATTATAAATAATACAAAATGTATAATAACATTAAAACGACTATTAGTTGCATTCTGTGTGCATATACAGTACCATTTAGTAATGCCATATTCTCTCTAAAAGAGCTGAGAACCAATCAGTTTAAGCAGCTTCTGACTCACTCAAGGTCTACCTGTATGTTTACACCTCATTAACAAGCTTTTATAAATATATTCACTGAACTAATCCGCAGGAAGTGATTTAGCTTAGGGAACATGCCTGTCATAGTGGGTGTTGTTGTGACTGTAAATAAACTTGTCATTCACAGATGTGCAAATCATGCCTGCTGTGTGGCCTTGATTCAGCATATTAAAGTGAGGTGGAATTTACAATGTTGCATGACATCATCAAACAAAACTCTCAGATGAATTTGCACAGATTTAAATAAAATGCAATTTCACAAGGACGCCAATTCAATAAATGACCCATCAGATAATTAACAATTAGTCAGATCTCCTGAATCATTGTTACAAATTTGATCAAAAAAAAAAAAAAAACACAAACTAATCAGGGCAAACCCGCTTTCTTTCTCAAAGGCACTGTCCAAATCACTTCTGACTAAATGGTGGACTATGCTCCATCTTACACAGTAAGACCTCACAAGTCTCTTCTAATTCATATGCCAGTTTATGTCTTCACAGGCTGCTGGGTGTCACTGATGTTTTTGATTGGTTCTTCCTGTTGGGCATTTTTGATGGATGCCATGCCAGCATTGGCTGGAGCCAGACGGGCTTTGGCTGATGGGGATCCAGGACTATCGACATTCATGGCAGGTCTGGACATCCATTGCAGGATGCGGGTGGAGGGTCGATGGTGAAAAGTGAGCTGGCGAGAGCTGTATCCAGACATCGCAATTCCCAATGCACCCAAAACAACAGCCACCCGGGGCAATATGAGATCGTGGAACTTGTCGGTCACTGTTTGTACGGCTGACGTCTGAAAGAGTAAGAAATCATGCTTAGTTTGAATGATGCACTGACAGACATCAACTTTTAGGTCACGTTTCAGTCAGAGCACCTTCATGAGTCAATTACTATACGTACTAAAGTAAATTTTGATAATTCTTTAACTGTTTCAAATGGGTTGTAAGTACATCAAACAATACTCTCATGTAATAATGGCTAATTAAAGGCTTAATCTGTTATAATAATGACTGAGATTGGACCGTATGGAATGTTGGAAAAACAAGTATTCAGTATTACTTCAATATCTAATCAGCTTCATGTGTTTAGCACCAAAGTACTGCCTTAATTCAGGTGTAACTACACATATTTCACATATGAACAACTATAAACACATGAATATGATAAATTCAGACTTTAACTAAGGTCCCATTATTTAACTTTAGTTGACAAAAAGCAATACATTTATTACAGTATTTATTAATCTCAGGTAATTTCACTAATTATAAATACAACTTTAACTCTGGTCCATTAAATATTAAGATAAAACTTTTGAATTGAATAATGTATTGCTAAATGTTACATTAAACACTAACAAAATGTATTAGAAGGGTTTTCTGTTAGTTCGTTAACTAATGTACTTAATAGAACCTTCTCAAAAAGTGTAACCTTTTAAAAAAAATTATTTTATAACCTGCACATCTGTTCAGACTCTTTTACTCACCTGCAAGTAACGAATGTATCCTGCAGTTGGACGTGGGAAGCCAAAAATCATATCAAGTTTGTCAAGGCCTCAGAGGTTTGTTTGTTGGCAGCACCTATTCCTATGGTTCCTTGTTTCTTTCCTTTCTGTTTGAAAGATGCTTTAGCTCACTCAGGTAGAAGTGGATCTGAGACTGTCTTCCTCTGATCTGTGTTTATATAGACAGTTGCCATCTGTCTGTCTGTCGCCTTCTCAATGAGATTACCAAAAGAGGCTAGCACGCACACGGACATGCTAGCTATGACGACAGTGGAGACAGCAAGGGCTGCGAGGTTAAGTTGTTGTGAAGGGCAACATTCTGCTATAGCTCAACGTGTAAAGCCGGAAACGACTGTGAAATCAAGATGTCGACCTAGTTATCTGAACCAAAAGCAAAGAATCAACAAGAGACATTAAACAAAACAAACCAAAAATCAGACAGAAAAGAAAATAAATGATCATATTAGGTGGTAATACTATACCATATTGTAGGGCGGCCGTAGACATACGTCAAAAATATCAACATACTCGTACATATTATGAACAACAGTACCGTAGGTGACTTCATGTTAATAATTAAATGAGGCAGCAACTTTTCTGAGGGGTCATATGCAAAACATGCTAATTCAAGATAACATTATGCTAACCAATCATATTGTAAAACCTATTCCAGCTAAATTATGTTAACTCTATGCTAACTACATGTTAATTAATGTTAAAATGTTGATAACCATGTTAGAAACCAGTACAGGTATGTCCTAATTTGTGTAAATTTACAATATAAACATATTAGCAACATGTTATTTCAATATTAACAATAAGCTAACCATGCTAAAGCACACTAATAGGATACATGCTTCAAACATTAATTTATGTGAGAAATGGGTTAACCTGTTAGAAAAACTATTTCCAAATTCCAATGTAATGTGCATTTAATATTGCATTTATTGTATATGACCATACGCCCAAGGCGCTTCACAGTTTTAGGGGGTCTCCTCTCATCGCCACCAGTGTGCAGCATCCACTTGGATGATGTGATGGGAGTGATTCCAATTCAGTGGATGGGGATGATTGGGGGCCATGATGGACAAGGATGGGTGATAGGAGGAATTTGGCCAGGACACTGGTGTTACATCCCTACACTTTAAGAGACGTGCCATGGTATTTTTAATGACTACAGAGAGTCAGAACCTTGGTTTAATGTCTCATCTGAAAGGTGGACACTAATTCTAATTATCATACTCAGAGCACTGTGATCTGGCTGTTTATCAGCACTGCTGTGATTCATGCGTAGGCACAAGACCGCAGTGCCATGCTGATATATACCCGTATCGCAGTTCTACCAGTGTGTTATCATTTATACAATCCTTCAATGGCAAAAATGTGTCTAAAAACCCTTTTGTTGGATAACTACTTTCTTTCACCTTGGATTCACATCTAAAGTCAGCCACAGTAACTGCTTGCCAAACGTTCCTACTTCAAAAACATAAATTTTGAACAAGTATTTGAAATACTTCATTGAATTATATTTCACATTTAACCACTATAGAGTGGGGAATGAGAGCGCTGAAAGGTGCTCACTTACTGGAAGTCCAATCTCCTAAATTATTCGAACACATTTTCAAACAGGCAATATCATTATAAACAAACTGCACATTTGAAATTTAAACAACTACATTCTCACCTAAAAGTTTAAAAATGTATCTTGTGATCCAAGAGTCACATTATTTGTCAAACTAGTGAGTTTAGTCTTCCGCTTTGCAGTCGCTACAGGTGAAGTGATATGCAAGGTAGAAGATGCTGGATCAGTGCTGATATGATTAGAATATTGCTTGGCTTTCACCCAATCCTTCCTTCCTTCCTTCCTTCCTTCTTACCTACCTACCTACCTAAACACCCACCCACCCTACCCTACATGACCCATCCACCCATCCATACATACATACATCCATACATACATCCATACATACATACGTTTTAAAGATTTTTTGAGGAATAGCAATTTAATTAAACAGCATTTCAAGAATTCACACTTAGCTGATGATTGATAATAAAGTGTATTTGGCATGCTGTCCCGGAAGAGAGCCCTGAGCTCAGAAATTCCTTGAGCCCGGGGCTCCCTTCCGTTTGAAGGGCGAGAGGAGAGTTTGAGCTCAGGTAAGTCTCGAGAACTTGTTGAGATATAACTGATTAGAGTTGTCTTAAGATACTATTTTAAAGTAGTCAATTTACTTATGTTGTTTGTTTTTGGATGGTGGGAGGAAACCGGGAAACTCGGGGAAAACCCACACAAACACAGGGAGAACATGCAAACTCTGCATAGAAATGCCTACTGGCTCGGGGAGGGGCCGAACCAGCTGCGTTCTTTCTGTGAGGCAACAGTGCTAACCACTGGGCCGCCGGGCCACCCTATCAGAGAAGGTGAGGAGTTGGGGTGTAAGGGGGGATTCTTCTAGAAGAAGATGACTGGAGTCGAAAGCTCTGGTAATTTATAGTGTGTCAGGAGTCGTCTGATTGGTGCAATGCACGGAACTGATGTGGCAGCTGTGTTCAATCATAAGCACGTGATCCTCTCGAAATTAGTTTATAAATAAACCCCACTTATTTAAAAGCATCAGCTTCTGTATTATTTGAATACTATTTTGTAACATTTAAGTTCTATTAAAAATGTAGCAGAACAGTATAGAGGCTGTGACTTTAGGGCCTCATTGGGGACTGATAAATCAGAGGCAGATCATTTAGTATGATTAAATTAAATAGCTTTTCCCAGCATTTTTGAGTGGCATATATCTGCAGGATTGCCTTTAATCTTTTGATCTACCACAATCCATTAAACTGTGACATTAAAGGTGCAGTGAGCCTTTCGTATGATGATATGCCACGTTTATTGCTAAAACAAGATAATTAGCTTTTTTATTCTGCTCATTTCGGATGCCATAATTCCACCATCACACCTGCTGTGTCTTCCGCTCTATATTCCAGCAGGTGTAAGGAAACATTTCTGAGAGAAACAGCAGGGTTATTATTTCTGAATGCTGTAAACGAATGGGACACCTGAAAAAAAACGTATGCTATGTCTAGATCCTATAATGGGATCCAAGCCAGTGTTGTGGGTTCCCTGGTGTATCTCAGATTAGCAGAACAGACAGGGGCAGTCTAGTGATGTTTGCACAGCTAAAGTCATCCTTCCTTGACGTCATGGATAAGCCATTGGATCCATTTAAATGTATCCTAGTATGTAGCGCACTGCCCTTGATGCACGTACGCATCAAAGTCCTAGAAAACAAAGACATGATTGTTTTTATCTTGAAAAATATCTTTATACTTTAAATTGTAGTTTTGGACAACTTTGGGCAAATAAAAGTGTGTATCAGATTTCACTGGTGCCAACTAAAATTTGAATTTTAAAAGCTATGAAAATAAGTCACAAATATGAGTTCAAGGGCATCACAGTGGTGCAGTGGGTAGCACAATCACCTCACAGCAAGATGGTTGCTGGTTCGAGCCTCAGCTGAGTTAGTTGGCATTTCTGTGAGTTTGCACGTTCTCCCCATGTTCGTGTGGGTTTCCTCCAGGTGCTCCGGTTTCCACCACAAGTCCAAAGACGTGGTACAGGTGAATTGGGTAAGCTAAATTGTCCATAGTGTATGTGTGCGAATGAGTGTGTATGGATGTTTCATGGGTTGCAGCTGGAAGGGCATCCGCTGCGTAAAACGTATGTTGGATGAGTTGGTGATTCATTCTGCTGTGGCGACCCCTGATTAATAAAGGGGCTAAGTCGAAAAGAAAATGAATGAATATGAGTTTATATATGTGCTGTACACTGGAATTTATATTGGCCAAAGATGAAAAGTGTTTTTACAGAAGAGCAATACAGCTTAAAAATGATTTCATTATTTTTTACTGCACATTAAAATCGCACCTGTTAATTATGATTGGTAAGCTACATTACATTTTTACCATTCAGTGTATGAATGTCATTCAGTGTAACAACAGATTAGAAAATCTTATCAGCCATATTTGGAACAAGAATCCTTTGATAACATTAACGATAATAACAAAAACAATTAGTTAATAGCGCATCGCTGTCTTTTTTAAGTCATTTATTAAGTCAGAATAACGGTTTTACAATTTTCATACTGAAAGACACTGGTATGTTACTCTGAATGAGGCTTTTACATTGACAGAATTTTGGTATTAAAATGTTTTAGTATGGGTCTCTATCAAAAACAATTGTGAATTTAATGAGTGTGAGCGAATGTGCAAAAATAAAATATATACATTCATATACATAATAAATATAAAATGTATGTTTGGTATTTCAACTTTTTAGTTGGGCAACATGGTGGCTCAGTTGTTAGCACTGTCACCTTAAGAAGGTCGCTGGTTCAAGTCCCGGCTGGGCCAGTAGGCATTTCTGTGTGGAGTTTGCATGTTCTCCCTGTGTTTGCGTGGGTTTATGAAAAAGCTAAATTGGCCGTAGTGTTTGTGTGTGAATGTGAGAGTGTATAGGGTTTCCCACTATTGGGTTGCAGCGGAAGGGCATTCACTGTGTAAAACATATGCTGGATAAGTTGGTTGTTCAGTCTGCTGTGGTGACCCCTGATGAATAATGGGAAAATGGATGAAGGAATGAACGTTTTGCGGGTGTCACAATGGCGCAGTGGATAGCACAATCACCTGACAGCAAAAATGTCACTGGTTCAAGCCTCGGCTGGGTCAGTTAGAATTTCTGTGTGAATGAATGAATGTTTTAGGTGACCACAGCATACAAATGTGAAATAATTAAATATTTTAATATAAACTCCCTTCTCAGATGGTCAGAAACTTTTGATGATGCCAAAGACTGTTAGATGACTATCATTCTTGACACAATTGTATCGAATGACCTCTAATATTCATTCATTTTCTTTTCGGCTTAGTCCCTTTAGTAATCAGGGGTTGCCACAGCGGAATGAACCGCCAACTTATTCAGCATATGTTTTATGCATTGGATGCCCTTTCAGCTGCAACTCAGTACTAGGAAACTCCCATACACTCGTGCATAAACACATACACTACGGACAATTTAGCTTACGCAATTCACCTATGGCGCATGTTTTTGGACTGTGAAACCAGAGCACCTGGAGAAAACTCATGTGAACATGGGGAGAACATAAAAACTCCACACAAAAATGCCAACTGACCCAGGCAAGGTTCGAACCTGCGACCTTCTTGCTGTGAGGTGATCGTGCTACCTAGTACACCACCTTGACATCGACCTCTAATATATTCCAGCTTATTTAGTCCACTGTTTATTTCAACAGTTTGTTAAAAAAAAAACTTCCTTTTAATATACAGTGTGTGAAAAACCGACACATAACTGAACATGCCAAGAAAACGAACACATTTGGTCACTTTAAAGATTTAGTAGTAAAAATTTAAAGATGTAGTAGTAAAAAATGTGTATACACTCCAGACCATTACCATAAAGACAGTTTCACAGTTTGGAACATTATTACATATTTGATCTCTTTATTTTCTTGAAACACTTGCACCTAATATATTCTCTATGTATGCAAATCCCCTTTTGTAACACTGATTTGATCTGGACTCCAAAATGAGACGTCTCAACTTTGACCCACATATCTGTTTGTGTATGTTGAAACGTAAGGCTGAATTTATTATATAATGTTCAGGGGTATATGCTATGCTCTGGTTATGTCCTTGTTTATAAAAGATTAGCAAAAACTAATTTCCTCTTGTGAATGATGAAGTATCTAATTAGCTAAAAACCTTTATAGCTGCACAAAGACATATTTACTGATGGTCACAGTGGCTTGTCACATCAACCCCCAAAGTACCTCATTTCAAACGAGAATTGAAAAAAAAAAACAACGTAAACAAGGCTCTGTTTTGGGAAAATAATGTTAATGAGCAGTCTAGAGCGCAAAAGCTTAAATGTCATGATCCAAACAGTCTCTGAGATCAGTGAGGGCCTGCTGACGTCCCGAGGTTAAGATAATTAGCCGCTAAGAGGCTAAAGCACAGACTCCTCATAATGAGCTGCGGAAGACCCATGATCCAGCGTCAGGATAACAACAATCTAGCGTTGTTCTTGTGGAAAAACACACATCCTGAAACGTCCTCTCCGAGTGTGTGGCTGCCCGATGAAAACCATAAAATGTTCAGAAATATATTTTTCATGAGTAATTACTAATGCAAAGGCAAGATAAACTAGAATACATCAGTCTGGGTATTCAAAAGGAAGCCAATTTGTTGCCGCAGCCGATTGATCTTGTGTTTCTTGAATTGCTTCACTATATAACAGCATGAGTGAATATCTCTTTCATAATGAGATATTACAATCAGAGACCTGCTGCTTGTTCACAGGGGTTTTCCTCTCAGACGCTGAATCTGGAGGCGTCATGTCTTCTGCTCGCTCTGCATGGGCAGAATCTCTGTCAGCCAGTACTCGACAAGACAGCAGACTACTGAAACCTCATCTGGAAGGGAAGAAAGAGAAAGAAATGAGCACGCTGTTACCTGCTGGTATACGTTTCTATGTTATTTGCTTTGTTTTTATGCAGTTATGCCACCTCCTGTTTGGATTTGGTTCATATTCGGGCCAGATATCTCTTGTAAATGAGATTCAAATCACAACAGGATCAACCTGGTTAAGAAAGGGCTAAATATGGAGCGACTGAAACATACTATTGTGCATGCATTTACATACATTGTTATTAGGAAGTCACATGGAAATTACACTGCTACAATAAAAGACTAACAGCATCGGAGACCTGCTGCATGTACTAGTAGAAATAATGGTGTTTGGGGGAAAAATAATGGATAAATGGTATGTCCCGTGGTTGTCGTGGAGACAGAGTCACCATGGACACTTGTTCGGAATGTCCTGAATCCACTGAGTGCTTGTAGCTCCACTGTAAAACATCTCATTAAGGAAGTAATCGTATTAAGGTCTAATGTGACTTCACAAGCACACACAGCAAAAATAGTAGGGGCACATTCATTGTAAACACTGATTTGTTTATGTACACAGACCTGGACAAAACTTGGTACCTTTCAATTTTGTCAAGGCCAATTTTTTTTAGTTTGCCTTTTTTTATGCTTATGTTAAACCACACTATATCTGATTCTCTGAATGATTTTCAGTCATTTTGGATTGATCGTTACCATTTTAAGCTTCAAGTTATTTGGATATAATTATTTATTATAGTTATTTGGACAACTTTGATGCAACATTTTCCAATAATTTATATTATCAGTGTTACTGTAAAACAGTTGTGCTGCATTATATTTGTTTGTAAACATTTTGTGAGGGCCAGTGGTGTAAAGTAACTAATTACAAATACTTAAACTACTGTAATTGAGTAGTTTTTCTCAGGAATTGTAATTTACCGAGTAGTTTTAAAGATGTGCACTTTTACTTTCCCTTGAGTACATGTTTAGTGCAGTATCGGTACTTTTACTCCACTACTTTCCTTCAACCTGCAGTCACTACTTTATTTCTTTCTTGTTTATGGTCATTGTCTAAAGTAGAAAGATCAGTCCTGTGATTCCTGTCCAGTTAAATCGCACATAGAAAGTAAATTACATCATACTGAACAACCTCAAGACATGGGCGCTTTATAAATGCAGCAAACCTTTTGGAAACATTAATAATGTCTAAGAAGATGTCTAAAATCTTTACACGCAATGATCCAAAAACCTTTTATAGACTGCATGTCACTGAAAATGATGGATGTCGACTGTATGATGACTGAAATCACCAAACAGCCTGAAACAATCACTAAATGGAATGAATGAAGAATGGAAGGAAGGGCCAAATAAGAGGAAGGACCGAACAAGGAACAAGGAAGGATAGAAGAACCAAATAAATGAAGGAAGGATTCAAGGAAGGACTGAACAAACTAAGGAAGGAAAGAAGGAACAAACGAACGAATGAAGGACCTAATGAAGGAAGGAACAAAAATATGAAAGAAAGAATGAGCGAACAAATGAAGGGAGGGAAGACGGAAGGACCAAACGAATGAAGGAAGAATTCAAGGAAGGACTGAACAAACTAAGGAAGGAATAAAGGAACGAACAAACAAACGAATCAATGAACAAAAGGACCTAATGTAGGAAGGAACAAAAATATGAACGAACGAACGAGTGAACGAAGGAAGGAGGGAACAAACGAATGAATGAAGGACAGAACAAACAAATAATTGAAGGAAGGTTGGAAGGAACGAACGAAAATGGGAAGATCCCTATATACACTACATGTTGTTTACGCAGGGATGTGTAAACGTAACATTCTGTAAACGCATTAACTTTTCACAGCGTAATACTCACTACTCTTGAGTACTTTTAAAAGGTTTACTTTACTCATACTTTGAGTAATATTTACTACAGATACTTTTACTCTACTCGCACTACATTTTTGGGCAAGTAATGGTACTTTTACTTGAGTATGATTTTTCAGTACTCTTTCCACCACTGGTGAGGGCATATAGAACGTTAAAAAAAACAGCTGTTATCTGAATTATATGTTTTCTTTTATTTTCAAAATGCTTTACTGTAACTTTAAAGCATCTTTGCATAAGGACTTAAAATAAAAATATGCTGAATATATATTAATATTAAAAATTTTTTTTCTATTTGATGTGTAAACTTTGAACAGTAGCGTGATTTTGGTCATTTTATTAGTGGCTAATATCACCTCTTCACCAGAATTATATTCTAGTGTTTGCAACCACTACTAAAAAATACACTTTTTTTTTTTTACACATACACTTATTTAACAACACACTTTACATGCCAATTTGCACATAACAGCTGCACATATAACGTTGTATATAGTAATACACCTGTACATACACTTGTCCATCTGTATATTTACATTTAACACTTACTTCTATTTAAAAAATATATATATTTATTATCTGTTTTTTTGTCCTGTCTCTGTAATTCTGTTGCACTGTAGAAGCTCTGTCACGAAAACAAATTCCTCATATGTGTGAACATACCTGGCAATAAAGCTCTTTCTGATTCTGATTCTAAAAATCAATATACATACTGTATTTTTATGTTCAGACGTGGCCCTCACTCACCTGCAGGTAAAGTGCTTGTGCCTTTGAACTGCTCCAACTGTGATTTTAACTGTGCTTCACTTTTCACCAGTAAAGCCCTGAGGCCACACAGCCTGGAGATCTCAGCAGGGGGCAGCGTTGAGTCTGAGAGACGTGAAAATAGAGCCTCTGCTGCAGAGAGCGAGAGACAGGGACCAATTTCTACACTGGAGCCTGATGGGAAGAGTTGAAAAATACAGTATATTTAAATCTCATTGACCAATATATTCATATTACATTTCACTGTGCGAATGTTTGATTATATTGTTATGTTTTTCTTCATTTTAAACAGCTTTGACATCATTTACATTGTAAGAGTTCAAGTAAAGATGACTTGTGATGTCTGTAAGAATTAGTTTTGAAATATATCTACAGTAGAATTGGATTTAGCAAGAATGCATTAAATTGACTAAAAAGCACATTGCTTTCATTTCAAATAAATACTGTTTAAACTTTTTATTCCTGCAAGAATCAAAACCAAATCAGCACATCAGGATGATTTCTTAAGAATCATGTGACACTGAAACAAAATATAGTTTAAAAATATATTACAATAAAATAGAGTGTAAAAATATACTTAAGAATATGATTGTTTAATAGACCCTTTTTCTTCGTAGCTGCATGGAAGGCGCCATAGTGACCAGCGTCTTCTGGTAGGATGCTTCGAACTTCCATTTACAGGTGTTTTTGGATCATTTTCTTGATCCAAAAATGGTTGACAATTAAAAGACACGAAAGACATGTTAAAGTTGTTATACTTCCGTCAGATGCGGTCTAAGCTCGAGAGAAAAACAAAATGTTCTCCTAATTCACTGTCTGCCGTCAGACCAGATGCTGAAATACAGTGTCAGTGTTCAGCTATACTGTACTCCGCAGCTCTTCAATGCACACACACACACGCAATAGATCACGTCATGGAGCAAACCATATTACTGGCATGAAACCGGTGAAACCGTGAAACAGGTATGTAACGTTAAGCCGTGCAATTTCCAAAAATTAAAAGTACGTAACTGATACTCTGCTGGCTGATTTGCATGTTTATTCTAATCGAGAGCCCTTTAGGTTTCATTTAGTTTCATTAAATTTGTATTTTGTAGTATTTACCACAATATGTGTTTTTCTGTCATTTCAAAATGCCACTTTATTTTCACTTTGTGCCAGTCTTTCAATCAACGTGTTAGCGGGTCAGTACGTATGTGTGTGTGTGTCAAACATTTAAGTAAATTACATTTGTTTGATTTGGTTATATATTTGAAAAAAGAAAACATGATCACTTTTGCCATGACGGCTCCACAAAATGCCATCTGACGATGAGGGTAAATGACTCGCAGACGTTGTTTTTCATTTCTATTAGATCACATTTTTCAATAATCAGTTCAGGAGGTGGTGCTGATCAACAGCAGTATTAGTTCAAAGACGTTAAAAGCAAGTAAAATAGATTAAAACTATGGTTTCAAACCTGTCCGAATGTGACAGTTTATACACATCAAGCTGCCGACCGGAAGTTCGAAGCATCCTCGTTACGGATACATGCAAAGCATAATGGGTAATTTTGGATTCTAAGAAAAAGGTCTATAGTATCCTTGATCAAATAAAAGTAGGCAAAAAAAAAACTATGAACACCAAAGATCTGAACGGGAAGAGATAAAAAGGGATTATTTAAAGTTTATTAAACATTTATACCAGAGGATTTGCGGTCAGAGAGGTAGATCTCCAAGGTTGTCTGAAGAAAGTCCAGCATCTCCTCTGAATTCCCCTCTTCTTTTTGAGCGAATGTGAATTCGACAGCTCTCGTACGAGGCACCAGTCCAAGGGCGAGGAGTTTCTCTTTGTGACGTTTCTTTTTCATCTTCCTCTTTCTGTTCTTGCTCAGTCTCTCTGAGCTCAATGAGCTTCCAGTATCCCCTTCATCAACGGGACATGCAACATCTGCTGGGCCCTCTACATCGCCCTCTGCTGGACGGGTGGATACTTCTGCTGCAGCAATGGGAAACACTTTTTTCTTTCTCCTCCTTTTCCTCTTCTTATGCAAGTCATGATCATCTAAAAGATCCAAAAAAAAAAAAAAAACGGCTCATGGCGAGGAGGATTACAGACTTTCTCACAGTATTAGATTTATTACAAAAAGGCGTTTTAAATCCGACAGGCATCAGGCTCCATTCTCTGGAGAAAGAGGTTTAAAGAGGCTGATTTCTCATGAACGGATTTATATAAATTCACTATAAGAGCTGAATGGCTTCAGTTACAGCCTCATTATATTTACATTTATGCTCTTGGTAGACTAGCTCAAATAAAAAGCAACGTACAAGAAATATGCACACACTATAAGACGCAATTATGAGAGTGGATGGCTCCCGCACACATACACATATCCCTTTGCCCTTTCAGTATTTTTCTGCAGGCTTTTCAAGCTCCTCGGGACTATACTAACACACCGAGATGTGCTGAGCTATTGATTTTATTCATCTGTATTCAGAGCAGAGAAACTGACCGCACATCTGAGCGTCACACCGCAGGAACCAAAGACTCAGCTCATCAGCATACAGCTCATACAATGAGACCCGTTTGCAATAAAGGAGGGATCAGGGAAGGCTTGATAACACGGACAGTATGAGAGCGTGTTTGCGCGCTTGTGTGTGAGACAGAGGTTATTGCTGCTCTGCGGGTCTACTGAGGTCTATTGAGATCAATAGCAACAAAAAGACAGTAGGAGGAAGAAATCTGTGGAGTTTTTTAGTGAAAGAAGACTGAAGTACACAATGCTAAAAGCACAGATGGGGCATCTGAACTGTCAGTCTATGCAACATTTTATTCCACACAGTACAAGTGTAAATCTCAAAAAAAAAAAAAAAAAAAAAAAAATCAATCAAAATGTATATATTTTAATTTTATGTAAAACTTGCTTCTCCAGAGAAAAAAGAGAAAGCAAAGATAAAGCAGAAGAATTGTAATAAAATCTCCCAACTGAAAAAAATCTCAAAGAGCCTGATTTCTGTTAATTTCAAGATTTTGTTAATTAAATAATGTGCGTTTGTTGAAAAAAATTATAAAAAAAAGTTTGTTTTATCCCAATGAATAGGGATGCTTCTATTATCCTGAGTATGGTGGCTTAATAATATGCTCCACTGAATCATATGATTTGATCATTTGGATCCACAACAGGTGTGGTATGATTATTATAAACAGAAAATCACTCAAGTTTAAAAGTACAGATAAATAATTCAAAAGTGAAATGTCAAACAGGATATTAAAAGCGGCAGAATCTGCAGCGACTAATGATTGGGCAGGATCATTGATAGGAATTGCAAGGATCAGCACTAGTGTTTTTGTGGTGTCGCTCCTAACTGGTGGCCCTCTGTTGTGCCGTTTACACCTGTTATTAAGATGCATATTTTATTGTCGAACTATGAGTTGACATTTCCATTTTCAAATGGTATTTTAATACATTTCTTTTGTCCGCTGTCAACCACTTCTCTGATTTCTTTGAGGGAAGGATCTATGGGAGGATGCATATATAAGCCTTTCTTGCACAATTTCCATATGAACATGAAAGGACACAATGGAAAACAATATGTAGCACAGGATCTTTCATTTCTGTTCTGATAGCAGCAAAACTTTGCTGAATGCCATTAGTTTGTTGCAATCAGTACTGGTAAAAGAACATTGCACTTTTATTATTTCACTTTAAAACTAAACTTAGGTTTTCAGATTTTGAAGCTTAAACCCTGTCTGGCTGGCACATTTAAAAAAACATGTATTAAATCAGTAGGTGGAGAGTAGGGGGTCTTTTATGGATGATTGAATGCATTTGACCCCATTATTGTTTGTACTAGAAAAGCAATGGGATTGAAGCGGGTGAAGGTGGACTAGCTCAAAACATTTCAGATCAAAAACTTTTGAAAAAGCCTAAAAAAAAGCTGAAATCTTACAAGACTTGGAAAAAAGTATGACATTAATCAGAATCACCAACTCACCAGCTGGGCTGTCCTCAGAGTCAGTGGGATCTGGATTGGACACTGTGACTGAATTATCCCCACTAGTAATAAAGTAGCCTTCAGGAGGAGGAAGTACAGTGTAGAGCTTTTTACCCTGCACAGCTGTACTTTTCACATTACCTAAAAGGAGACAAGAAATGAAATCAAATGAGAAGTCAGGTCCCCTATTAACACTTTGATAACTCGGAGATGATGCAAACTCAGACCTGACGTTTTGGGTGAGATGGGCTGAGGTTTTTGTACAGGTGGCACAGGTGCATGTACACTGCTCTCCTGGGCAGCAGGTTGCGTCACACTTGGCCCTTGAGCTGCAGCATACAGTCTTTGCAGGACCTTAGACTGGAATACTAAGTTAGAACATGAATTATCATTAACAGATCAATTCTGAGTCTTTTAGTTCAGTAAGAATATGCATATTCATCTCCTCTGATAAGGACTAGCAGATTATTCATGATGGAGAAAACCACACATTTATTGTTAATCTATTGTCAAACAATTTCCCACTACTGGGTTATGGAAGGGAATTCACTGTGTAAAACAAATGTTTGCAGTTCATTCCACGGTGGCGACCTCTGATAAATAAGGGACTAAGCCAAAGGAAAATGAATGAATGAATGAATATTGTCAACATTAACAAAATTAATTGGGTTTATTTATAGTCAAGCACAAGGTTTGAGATTAACACTTTATATTCTACTATTCTTTAGTTCTAAAATTCTGTCTAATACTGCTCTTTTGTGGTTAGTCATTTTCAATAATCATACAAAAGCGGATATTTTCATCAAGTGTACATTCATATCCTTATCTATAAGAAATACTGGTCCCCTAATACTAACAGTTATCATTCTCTATTTAAAAAATTTATTTTATTTTATACAACAACAACATTTTATCTAATCTTTATTCCGTTAACATTTAATGTCAGCAAAGCACGTGTCAACTGGTTTGTAGCACTTAACACTGCAAACAAACTATAGTTTCACTACATACCTTCTTTTCTGACGGACATGTCCGCGTTTTAGATTCAAAACGACCCTTTAAAATTACATATTATAATAGTCATAAAAAAACACTTGTACAATATGTAAACAGCCACAGTGGACGGTGAGGGCTAACTTATTAACTGAACTCAAAGCATTTCAATTTCAGAATATTTTACACATTTTACACAATATAGATCCAAATTTAAACATATAGCCCACATAATAAAATGAGATCGAAAAATCCCACATATGAACCATAAACGCAAGAAAATCTCGCTTCGCCGCTCCTCGTATTGTCTTATTTCCGACCTCATCATGATGGCGGCTGAGCGCGTAGATCCTACACAGCGCCGCACAGCGGCGGTGACGAGAGCAACAGCAGTAGCATCAGGGGAGCCGCATCTGCACCCGCGGGGCGGCGACTGCTCAGCACATGCACTCAAAACTTCCCTGCCATCATCACAATGTAGCCGCTATCTCAAGGAATACCTAGAATGTCAGCGTGGAAGAAGGTATGTTCAGCCATTTGTGCATGCATATGTCTTGAAACGTGCTGAAGAAAGCAACAGAAAAGTGTAGGTACTATTCTCAGGTGTATGTATGTGTGCGGCGGGATGCGGAGCTCGCGTTTGCAAACTCACCTGCCGAGAGAAGGCGTGACACGATCACCTGGCCCTTTTTAATTGATTTGTTATCCTTTAAAATCTTTGATTAAAAAACATTGCATTTTAATACTACTTAAATTTGCACTTTAGTGTGATTTACATTATTGAACTTTTAAATATGACTCGTAAACAACTTAAAAAAATAAAGGTCAACAACAAAAAAATAAAGGTCCTCTATTGGCAATGATGGTTCCACAAAACCCTTTTACATTCTTGGAGTCATTGCGCTTTACAAAATGTTCCTTATAGGAATAAATGGATCTTTTAAAGTGTAGGCCTACTTCACACATAAATAAATGAATAACCATTAACTAAAAGTTCAACCAAGTACAGTTATTGACATAGCTAATTACAGTAGGCTATGTATTCTGTTTATGCATACAAACTTTAAAATGAGGGCCTACAGTACATTTGTGCATTTTGTAGTTGTGGACTGTACTGATATGATGTTTGTCACTTGGTTTTATGTTACTTTCTGCTCCCTTAAAGAAAATCTGAAGATTCGGGTGATGACATTAATTTCTTATAAAGCGAGATATGGAATATTAAAAACTAAACTCTAATCTTTATCTAACTGTCTAAACAGTCTAAAACAAGAGAAGATGTTGGTACAATTAACTATATATATTTTTTGTTATTATTATTATTATGTTGGAAATTTATTTGTATGAGCAGATTTCCATTACTTGTAGATTACACTGCCCGCCATCTAACACTCACTTAAAATAAACTCCTTAAGAATTCAATGAATAATGCTTAAACGTTAACATTTACCATAAATAAATTCATTTATACTATGCTTTGCATTTATTGGCATAAGATCCAACTGTAAGACACTTCTTGTAAAAAAAAAAAACATGTTAACGTTTGCAAACAGTTTGTCAGAAATAATAAGTTTCAGATTTTTCTGAATAGCCTGTTCATTCATTAATTCATTTATTTATTCACTCATTCATTCATTCATCCATCCATCCATCCATTCATTCATTCATTCATTCATTTATTCATTCATTCATTCACTCAATCATTCATTCATTTTCTTTTTGGCTTAATCCCTTTATTAATCTGGGGTCACCACAGCGTAATTAACCGCCAACTTATCTAGCATATGTTTTACACAGCGAATGCCGTTCCAGCTGCAACCTAGTACTGGGAAACATCCACACTCATTCACACTCATACACTACGGACAATTTAGTTTATTCAATTCACCTATACCACAAGTCTTTGGACTGTGGGGTAAACCGGCGCACCCGGAGGAAACCCCCGCAAACACGGGGAGAACACGCAAACTCCACAGAAATGCCAACTGACCCAGCTGGGACTCGAACCAGTGACCTTGCTCTGAGGCATTCCTAAGTCCAGTTGAGCATTGATTGATGCTGTTGGGTTAACAGTGGAAAGTAGTGGCTGTGTAATTTTTGCTGCAAAGCTTAAGGATTTCTAAGAGTCCTTGAGTGCAAATGTGTGTGAGAGATGGCGAGAGCAAATTTTGACAAAATTTGCATGCATTATCTAAGCTGTTCTCTAAAATGACTGTAAGATGGCCATTTTAAACGCATTACATAAGCCAGCAGCAGATGCAGTACAAAGCTTCCCAGATGCAGCTGTCAGTCAATGTAAGTGCAGGGTGCAGCATTCATTTGCAGTTTCAAACACCGGCTCTACAGAAATAACTCAGACTGGCAGAATCAGCCTTCTCTCTGTGTGTTGCACTTATGCTGATCGACAGCATGTTTAACTGAGGATCTTCAGGCCTGTGCTGAGAGTTTATTAAAGATTCTCATATACCTGCTTTACCTGTAAATATCTGTAAAACCTGGTTTATTTAGTGACTAGAGACTTTTTTATAAAAATACTCGGTTGAATCCAGATGTGCAGTTTGGTTCTGGTTATTAAGGAAATGATCAGATACTAATTAAGAAAGAGCTGTTGTCATGTATGATTATTAAACAGATTCTGTCTTTAGTCTTTTTAAACAGCCTTATTTTTAAATACAGCCATGACAGTTTATATCAGGTGTGCCCAAACTTTGTCGAATGAAGGGCCAAATATTAAATATCATTGATGGCCGTGGGCCGAAGGTAACAATACCAAACTATTTTATATTAAAGTTGCCATGGGTAATTAAGTGCTATATAGCACCACTACTACTGGTAAGCACTTGTTCTTATAGCTAATTCTCATAACTCTTATGCCGGTTTTATTTGCGGAAAGGCAACCTATTTTTTTAAGGTGCTGTACAGCATCAAAAAAGGTTCCCCCCTCGTTACGACCAAAGAACCAGTTTTGGTGCTATTTAGCACCTTTTTTTTTAGTGTAAAAAAAAAATAGAAATTACTTTAAAAAGTTAAACTGCGGAAGTTATTCAAAGTTATTCCAATAAAACCAAACAATCATTTTTATAAAACAGTGGAGTTCAATGCAGAATACACTAGTCAAGCAGAATCTGCCATTAACTTGATTCACTCGCCAAAGTCTCTGCATTGTCCTCTATCTGTCGTATGCACATTTTAAATTTATGCACATAACATTTAATTTCAGAGAGATTTTTTGTAGCTTAACAATAAAACAAACAAAAAAAGGGTACATTAAATTTGAAATGACAATCTCTAAACCATTCTTGGACGGGATGGCGGGCCAAATCAAAGGTTACCATGGGCCAACTTTGGCCCGCGGGCCCTAGTTTGGGCATCTCTGGTTCATAGTCAGGATGTGAACCGATGTCTACCACAGTGATCAAAATCACAATTGAAAAGTCTGTGTGAAATCAACATTTACACTATTTATTTTGCTAGCACACATTGTCATTCTTTTGGTGGACTTTCATGTATTATAAGGGACTGTCAGTGTCAGTAGTGAATATATCTTTTTTTGTACATTGGTCTCCTTGGTCATTGTGTTGTAATCAGAACTTTCTGTGATAAAGTATGTTTGTATAAAGAGCAATATGAGCAAACTATGAATCCACACACAAATATATTTACATTTAGATTACTGCACAGCAAATTTGCCAGTGTACATTTTACACCACAGGTTACACCACAGTGTCCAGGTTACACTTTCAAAAGTGTTGAATATATACAACTCTGCAGTGTAAAATATTTTACATTTAGAGTGTAAAAATGCACACCACATAAACATTTTTAACATCTGCAGGGCAAATTGTCCAGTGTACATATAACTCCAGAATCTTCTTGTGTATACTGTATGTACCAGTCCCACCAGTCACACTTTATACAGGGTTGAATATATACATTTAACCAGAGCATATTGATTTATACTACCGTGTTGACCGTATTGACTCAGTCACCTCAAGTTCCCATATTTGCACTTAACACACGATGAGGAGCATGGAAAGGCAACACTAGAAATGCACACTGTTAAAGCCACAATTTAACCCACATCAGTGTAAAAAACAGTAAATGTACACTTGGATTTTAACACTATAACACTACAGGGGCTTACACCAGAAATTCAACACCTCACAATTTGCTGTGTGCATTTGCTGTTATCCAATGTGAAATACACTGCATCATAAGCATACATATCATTGGATAATATAATCTCTTGAGTTTTGGTCTTAAAGCTTTGGTATTTTCAATGGATTTTTCTTTTTTTTAATGTTAGAATCTTTTAAAATGACATTTAGGCTGTTTTTTTGTTTTTGATCAATTAAAAATGTTCTGTTATAAAATTGTTTGCACTTTTGTAATTGAATGTTTCTTTGAAAACAAAGACAAAAATGTGTAAACACATTTTGGCTGTTTAATTTATGCCATGTTTTAAAATGACCAAACTATAGGGGGAACAAAACTAAAGAAACAAACTGCATATTTGACCATACAATGAAATTGCGTCCCAGCTAGTTGTATGTATGATGTGGTTCCTCTGTTTTTCTTTCCTCATAAATAGTTGAGTCTTTTGAATAAAACACTCCATGGGATTGCCTTTATTTTTAGATCTGGAACCCTAAAGTGTGTTTTGACAGGAGAACTCATGGACAAAGAGCCACAAGATGCTTTTCATGTCTCGCATGTGTGCTTGTGGCATCAGTTTGAATGGCATCTAGACCAACCCTTGTGTTTCTGTGTGAGTGTATGCTGTGTATTTACTATGCTGTTCTCCCATTCATAATATAGACCTTATTCTTCGATGCTGACGTGGGCTCGTTTTTGCGATTGTTTCAGAACTTCCGATTCAGTTGCCTATGGGAGAAATGACTAGGAATAATAAACGGCAGAAAGCGCTCAAACCACTCCTTCTACAAAAAAGCATTTGTATGACTATACAGACAAAGTAAAATAATATTGTAAAAAATAACAGTTGGCAACATCAAGCAGCAAAACAAGCTGTTTTTAATGTCTAAAAATGAATGGGAGTGAATGAGACCGGAAGTCTCCAGCCAAAAATATTCAAATGCGCCCGCTCGTACATAGAGAATAAGGTGCATAGGCATGTGCTTGTGCTTCTAGAAATTCTTCTGCACATCAAATGCAGGAGTCATTGCAAGGATGGTACAATAATTAATGACTCAACAAATTACTGAACAACGAGAGAGTGGTCTGTCTTTTGTTTGAGGTCTCAGAGATCACAAGGTCATAACTTGAAAATCTACATTAGAGACTGAATTGTTTTGTATCATGTCTTTTTTTTTGCGAAATGATTATCAATTTGTAATGATACTAATGTGTTGCCAAATGCAATGCCCAGTTATTATTATTTGTTGTTATAAAAAAGTTTTATTAGCAAATTAGCTTTTAATTAGCTAACTAGCTTTTTTATTTAAAAAGTTATCTCTTGTCATTGCTGTTGTTACTACTCAAAACGGTAATACGTCTAACGGACCCTTTTCACATTTCCGGGTATCTCAGTAGCAGAAGCCATCACTGACTACGTTTAGATTAACATCAGTACTCGAATTATTTGCCTTAGATAATAATATAATTAAGTTGTTTACTTGAGTTGCTTTTTGAATGTGCCTATCATGATCCTGTTTTACGTGTTACAGCACGTCATTTGATTAACGTCCATGTGTCACAGTTTCATGTCATTTTAAGGTGTTTCATTTGTAATTTGTCGACTTTAACTGCAGTTTGGCACTTTTTTCTTTCATTCAGGAACATTTCATGCATGCCCCCCGTGCCCTCTGTGATACTACACGCTGTATAGGAAAAAAACAGGCAGTGAAAATTGCTTTTTAAATTTTTTTTTTTTTTAAAGAAATCAGATCTTACATGTGGTGATTTTTGTATGGGATGACAATTATCCACACTGTAAAAAAAATCCTGGTTGCCTTAAATTTGTAAGCTGAATCAAATTAACCGTATGAGTCCATTAAACTTATATTATGTTAAACTGACTTAAAACAGCTTGTGTTACTTTATTAGGAAAATTAAGTTAGAACGTGATTAACTTAGTTTAATAAGTTATAATGAACTAAAAACATATGTTGTCATGACTAATTGAATTCTTTACAGTGCAAAAGCTCTAGGGCTGGCTGACAGAAATTAAAGGTCTGTGTGCATATACCCCATTAACTGAAATAAAATAGGCTGTAGTACATAAACAAAATAAGTAAAAATTACTAAAATAAGAAAAGAATCATAGAAAATGTCAATATTGTTAAACAAAGAATCTGACAAAAACATTTTCTGAATTGAACTAAAACTAAAATAAAAACTATTTTAGGATTATGAACAGAAAAAATCTCACTTTCTATTTTGAAGTTCTATCTGCATTCTAATTGGTTCTGAGATTGAGCTTTAACATTTTTGCATTCCATATAGCATGGATCAAGTTTTCTAAATTAATTAGGTACCAAAGTGTACACAGCTTTAAAAAAAACAAAACACAGATTAAGAATGTAAATAACACCATTTGTAGTCTTCAGTAGCAGAAACTGATAAAACAGATCAGTCTGACACAATGTCAGGGTCTAAAACTTTTCACCCGTTATGCAGCTTTTGACCTTATCATTTTTAATTTAGTCTCTCTGGATTTTTTTGGAGCACAGTGTGAAGCATTTCTCCAAAAAAAAAAAAAACAAAACAAAACAAAAAAAAAAAAAACTGTAATTAGTGCTGCTGTCTCAGAGCTCCTCCTTTCCCCAATTACTCCAGGAATTAAGAGGTGCCTGAAATATTGTGAGTTCTGGAAGCCTGACACACACACACGCACGCACACACACGCGCGCACACACATACACACGCACACATACACACAGATGCAAAGACAGGCATGGTTTGCTTGTGCAGTATACTGTTTTTTTTGCCAGTGATTGTGACAGTTGGAGCTATTTAGTAATTTAGAGAGCTGCGATTAGACACACACTGATTATATACACACTGATTAAGCTCACCGTGAGTGTACACACACTGATTACAGAGAGATTTCACACTCTCACACACTTTCATGAGCTTGCTGGTATCCTGTGCAAAGAGGGTCATGTAGGGCAATGATTATTACAGAGATGAATTCTGTGTCACACATATATTTTCTATAGAATCAGGTATTATATTGCAGAAACATTCAGGCATGTGTGGTTTATGAATGAGAGAGTATTTCGAGCTGATGTTTTGTTCTTGGGAATATATACATCCAGACAGACCAAAGGGATCATGACACTATAGACATTTCAGATGAAAGACCTATATTGTAAATTGCTTTTTATATATGAAAGCAAATGTGCAGCTTTTACCCATTAGGTGGTGAAAACTGTTTTGATTTGATTCTTATTGGGTCTTTATTTGCTGAAGAAATTGTGAAATGATGCCGTAAAAGTCAAATGAAAATTGTAAAACCCTCACCTGAAAGTCTTTTTTGTAACCGTAGAATATAATGATCTCAAATAATATGCTAAATAAAGTGAAAACTGTATTTAATACAGTATTGTATTCGGTAGGTGTTTTAGTGTAGAGTTGTAGAGTTTCTAGTGGTTCATTCTGCTGTGGAAACCTATGATAATGAAGGGAATAAACTAAAGCAATGTGAGTGAAGAGTCTGTAAATTTGTCAAAGTCATGGTAAATTTGTGTGATATTTTTTTGCTCATGAAAATGTATTATTTACATACATACAATATTAAAGCTGTTACACTTTTCTTCTCTTGATGCTTGAAATCACTTATTGCATATTGCTTTCACTATATAAACTTGCTTTTACAGCTAAATTAGATGGCAGGTAAGAACAATGATGTTCTCCATATACAGTATACACTAACCAGCCACTTTATTAGGTACACCGGTCCAACTGCTCGTTGACGCAAAGGTCTAATCAGCCAGTCACATGGCAGCAACCTAGGCATTTAAGCATATAGACATGATCAAGACAATCTGCTGCAGTTCAAATCGAGCATCAGAATGGAGAATACATCGAACCTTGAGGTGGATGGTCTACAGCAGCAGAAGACCACACCAGGTGCCTCTTCTGTCAGCTTAAAACAGGAAACTGAGGCTGCAGTCTCGATTTCTGCTACGACATTGGGATGGTATGGTCAGAATTTGGCATCAACAACATGAAAGCATGGATCCATCCTGCCTAGAATCAACGGTTCAGGCTGGTGGTGGTGGTGTAATGGTGTAGAGGATATTTTCTTGCCACACTTTGTGAACATTGTGTCAATGCCACAGCCTACCTGAGTATTTCTGTTGACCATGTCCATCCCTTTATGACTACAGTGTACCCATCCTCTGATGAGCACTTCCAGCAGGTTTATGCGGCATGTCATAAAGGGTGAATCATGTCAAACTGGTTCTTTAACCATGACAATAAGTTCACTGTCCTCCAATGGCCTCAACAGTCACCAGATCTCAATTCAATAGAGGACTTTTTGGATGTGGTGGAACGGGAGATTCGCATCAAGGATGTGCAGCCAACAAATCTGCAGCAACTGCTAGTCTATCATGTCAAAATGGACCAAAATCTCTGAGGAATATTTTCAGCACCTTGTTGAATCTATGCCATGAAGGATTAAGGAAGTTCTGAAGGCAAAAGGGTCCCAACCCGGGACTAGTAAGGGGTACCTAATAAAGTGGCCAATGAGTGTACCACTCTTTATTGCTCTAAACCATTTTATATTGACAAATCATTATAAAGAAGTTGCAATCTTTTGCCTCTGAGTAGTACTGTTAGAGTTTAGAATAGAGGATTTCCATCAGTGACTCATTTCCAATGACATCTGCTGACTATCTCAAACAGTTAAATGAGCTCTAATTGGCTTTTTTATTGCTATTTGCTGAGTGAACTCCTATTTTGTTGTTTGTGATGAGAGGAAAGCCCTTGGGTTTGTGAGTCCGTTTTCTCTCTCTTTATTTTTTTCTTCTTCTCACTTTATCCTCGTCACAGGCGACTAAGCAGAACATTGAACGTGACAGTGCACTTTAGTTTAGGCAGAAAAATGAGCTTTGGGTTGCCAGCTCCTCCGTGTCAGTTTCCCTGCAGCGGAGGTTCATTAACTCCAAAGAAAACAGTCAATTTCATTTTGTGCAGTATGACGCCAGTGCAGGTCCTTGGACGTCACCATCCCCATTTCTTCATTACTGCTTCTGTGGAGATCTTGAGTTTTGCTGTGTTGATAAAGCCAACAGTGTTTTTTGGGCTGGTTGATTTCTGCTGTTTTAAAATGAGTCTCTGTGCCAAATGAACGCTTCAGACGTGTTATATGAATGCAACATCAAATCTCACATTTCAATTGAAGTGTTGAAATCGGGTTTATTAAAGGAAAGTGATGTGTCAGTCTGGGGAGAGTTGTCAATGTATTTGCATTTTGATTGTTCTGTTCTCTGCTAGCATTTTTGCAGCCAAATTTTTGGTTTTCTTTTACATTAGTTTCTTTCTTAAGTGCAGATTAAAGCATAACAATACATATATATATACAGTATGTCACAAAAGTGAGTACACCCCTCACATTTCTGCAAATATTTATTTATATCTTTTCATGGGACAACCCTGCAGAAATGACTCTTTGACACAATGAAAAGGAGTCAGTGTAAAGTTAGTTTAGCAGTGTAAATTTAGTGTC
>CAIGQQ010034504.1:1356016-1374240 GCA_903798035.1 Danio albolineatus | reverse complement strand
AATGAAAATCTCCCATATATCTATTTCCTTGTAATCACCATTCATTTTGGCCAACATTTTCTCAAATGATGCATTCTCAATCATGGATTCCATCCATAATTTAAGTGTGGGGCATTGAATATCTTTCCAAAACCTCAGTATTATACATGCTGCTGTAGTAATGCCCATAGTTATAAATGTGAACTCATCATTTGTAATATGTGAACCTCAGTTTTGTCACCTAAAAGGCATATCCTGGGTGAGAAAGGGATATTAAATCCCAGACATGTACCTAATTGTCTTAACACAGATTCCAAAAATGGCAAAATTTTGTACATTGCCATAAAGCCAATCTCCTGTTTACATTTCCAGCATTTATTATCATCTAAGCATCCCATTCTGAAACGTCGCACTGGAGTGTTATAATGAAGTATTTTATACTGTATAAATTTACCTCTTCCTACTTTTATATATTTTCCACTGTGAGAAAGAATTCTATCCCAGGTAACTTTATCTATATCACTACTAATATCTTTTTGCCAAATCAGTCTTAATTTTTCACAGTTTTTATCATTAATCTTTGAACTGAATTTGTAAAACATAGATACTTTTTGAAGCTGTTTTGGGAATTTGTAAAATCTTTGCAACAATTTCTAAATTCTTAAACATTGATTTCCTAGTTTAAAATGGATGTTCCGTTCATTCTGACAGCCCATATTTCATTCATTTAGTCACACAAGTATGATTACACACCTTATTATATGCAAACAAACAACAACAACAAAAAAATCTGTGGCATACAGTCAGAAACCGAATCGCAATTTATTACTTAATAATTTGTATTGACAGATCCCTAATTAATATTTTTGTCATTATGCCTCTGGCTGCACAAACTGTACTGTAAACTGTCTCTGCTCCGACTGAATATCTGAATCTATGTTCAGCTGTTTTTGTCTTTCAGCAACAGCCTGCAACTCTCTCTCTCCCTCTTTCTCTCAAAAAACGCCCCCATTCTGAATGTTATCATGCCACCCGAGTTTAGGAAGTTGCCCATGTTTGGACCAGGATGGAAGCGATGTCATTTGTGGTTTCCTCTTGGAGAATCTGGTCACATTTCAGAGACAAGAAAAAATCAAAACAAAATCAAGAGTGAGATAGGGTGAGCATAAAACTATAGTGCTGTCCAACACACAGAGAAAAAGATGGGAGCAGAGAAACCAAATCAAATTAAACCAGAACCTACAATCCTCTTCACCGTTCCTAGACTCCATCTCCAGGTTTTCAGTGTGTCTGTGTTTCAGTAGATCAGTCAGAGCGTGTGTGGAGCTCTTGCATGTGTGTGTGTGCGTGTGTGTGTGTGTGTGTTTCTCCTGCGCTGTGCTGCAGTAAAGAGCCCTTCGCTCAGCCAACTGCTACTACTCTGTGGAGGGCATCGCATCCTCCCTGCCTTTTTTTTTCTGTTATTTTCCTTTCCTTGCGCTTTTTTCGAACCATGCTTGGAGTGCCTGAATGAAAGCGTGCGGATTGAGGGGAAAGGACGAGATTATGTGTGTGACAGAAGAGCCAGGCGTACTGCAGTGAGTCAAACAGAAAGAGTGAGAGCTCTCCACACCCATGACCGTGTGCCTGTCTGAGATCCACTTGAACACAGCCAAACGGACTCGTTCGTCACCTGACAGGTAGGCAGACGTGGGTCGCTTCATCTGATCTCACGTTCACACATCAGGAGCTCGGAAACGCATGCTTGTGCTTTGAAGAGAGCGTTGACTCTGAACAGGTTCAGGACTTGTAGGGATGCTTGCTTGGGACACTAAAAATGGGACTTTTAGCGTGAATGGCATTTATATGACAATGCTGCTATAAGCGTTCCTATGACAGCTGAAATGCTCAGAGTGTTTCACACATGCACTTTCTGTCAGTCTTGAACGGGAAATTCTGCTGCTTCTAGACTTGTGAGTCTATTTTGTGGCTTTTTTTTGTGATTTTTTTATGTATACAAGCAGTTTTTGCTTGCGAAAGAAGAGGGGCGTCCTCCACAGGGTCACATATAACAGACTCTGAGCCGTGGGTGAGGAGTTTATTCATACAAACTCACTGTTAGACTCCATGCGTATGTGTGTGTGTGTGGGTGAATGGCTGCTTGGAAACAGCTTTTTTTTGTGTGTATGATATGAGAGGGATGTTTCATAAGTCAGTCCATTTCTCTTGATGCATATGAAGTGGTTCTGTGATAACAAGTAGAGATGAAGCCCACTCAAAAAAGACCTTTGTTGTATGTGTGTGTGTGTCTGTGTGTGTCTGTGTGCTCCTGGCTATTGCCTTCAGTGGATTTACTGCACTTTCTGTCACTGGCAGACCGTATATATATCAGCGGAGAGACAGAGAGAGAATGAAAGAGGAAGCACTGCAGGTCTAAACACTTGCTCCTGCAGTGCATTTCCCCCTCCTCTCCTCTCTCTTTAGGTGTCACGCACACACACACATATATATATATGCACGCTCTGTAGTTTCTGTAGTTCTGTCACTCAGGCAGAGATGAGAGGACTGTGGTATTCAGACTCAGTGTGAGTTGTCATACATTTGATCAAGTGGCAAAGACAGATCAATGTCTTCATCACCGGATTGCTCTGAACTCCAGTGTGTGTTTGCAAGGATTTGTACCGTACAGTAGATTATTAATGTGTTCTCTTAAAATAGTATGGCCAGTGCAATAAAACTATTTAAATCAAGGTCAATTTATTTTATTCTAAATTTTACTTAATGTTAGGTCAATTGTTTAGCCTCCATTTGGTTTATTTAGTTTTTTTTTTTTTTTTGCAGTGTTATTCTCTTGCTTTCTCCTAAAATGTAACTTTTTGAGGATAAAAATGCTAAGCACCAGACATGTTTACATGTCTCTGATGTTCAGGTCAAGTGTTATTGCAATATGAGTGTCATTCAAATCCCAGACTTCAGTTTCCATCTTTGCAAAGCATTTACTAATAGATGTTGATTCAGTATAGTCATTATAGTATTGTATACGTTGATATTCTAGGAATACAAGTACAATTTTCTTTCATCAATTTTCTTATTGTGTCTTACATAAATTAATAATTATTACTGACAACAAGATTTTTTGGGGCGCCACGGTGGCATAGTGAGTAGCACGTTCGCCTCACAGCAAGAAGGTCGCTGGTTCGAGCCCCGGCTGGGTCAGTTGGCATTTCTGTGTGGAGTTTGCATGTTCTCCCCGTGGTTGCGTGGGTTTCCTCCGGGTGCTCCGGTTTCCCCCACAAGTCCAAAGACATGTGGTATAGGTGAATTGGGTAGGCTAAATAGTCCGTTGTGTATGAGTGGGAATGTGTGTGTGTGTATGGATGTTTCCCAGAGATGGGTTGCGGCTGGAAGGGCATCCACTGTGTAAAAAAATGCTGGATAAGTTGGCGGTTGATTCCACTGTGGCGACCCCGGATTAATAAAGGGACTAAGCCAACAAGAAAATGAATGAATGAATGAAGGTTTTTTGGTATATTAAGTGTGTATTTGCAATTAAACTTTTGCAGTGCTTCCCCTCTTTATGTGGTCTTCCCGTAGACAAAATGATTATAATACAGTACACACTTTATATTCTGTCCTCATCCCCAACCTTAAACAAAACCCAAGCAACTTCAAGCCATTGAAGTTCAAGCTATTTTCCTTATGGGGAGCAGAAAAATGTGCCCACATAGTCATAATTTACTGGCATTGCTACACTTGTAGGGGCGTTTGAAAGCAAAACACTACAAATTCTTGCATTTACAACTTATAATTATGTGTTTTAGTACAATTATTTAAGTCTTTTTGGTTTTATTCTACTAATGGCAATTTTTTTTTTGCATAAAATTGCAATTTTTTTCAAAGAATATAATTTTAGACAATGCAATACCTGTGTTTTACCTTCAGATGGGATAAGAAATCAATATTTGGTGGAATAACCCTGATTTTCAATCACAAGAAATGAAAAACAAACCCGTAACCCTAACCATTTGTCATTTCTTGCACATACATGCAGTTTATTTAATTGAATATTTTAATTTTGGAATAGGCGACGCAGTGGCACAGTAGGTAGTGCTGTCACCTCACAGCAAGAAGGTCGCTGGTTCGAGCCTCGGCTGGGTCAGTTGGCGTTTTTGTTTGTTTGCATGTTCTCCCTGTGTTGGCGTGGGTTTCCTCCGGGTGCTTCGGTTTCCCCACAGTCCAAAGACATGCGGTACAGGTAAATTGGGTAGGCTAAACATTGTCCGTAGTGTGTAAGTGGGAAAGAGTTTATGGATGTTTCCCAGAGATGGGTGGCAGCTGGAAGGGCACCCACTTCGTAAAACATGTGCTGGATAAGTTGGCGGTTCATTCTGCTGTGGCGACCCCGGATTAATAAAGGGACTAAGCCGAAAAGAAAATGAATGAATGAAAATTTGGAATAATTTTATCAGACCTTTACAGAATAAAACAAATGTTGAAGTTTATATAATAAATTCAGAAAAGTTGCGAATTTTCAACTGATTTCTTAATTAATTTGCCAAATGCATAAACGTTGGCAACATCTATGCTTATTCAGTATTCCATGGTCTTTTTTTCTACACAATACACATACTCCCAAAGAGTTTATATTCCTTGACACATCCCTGTGTCCTCTAGCTGATCACTGTTAATGGATACATGTCTCTCGCTCTCAGTGATGTCATATAAAACATGCGCTGTCCAATCACAACGGCGCATGGGCGAGTCTTTCTGAGGATGATTAAAAAAGTAACTGATTTGTGAGCTCAAGCGATGGTAGATGGAGTGAGGGATTGAATCCAGCTCACTTCTTGATGTCTCTTTATTCGTGTTTACATAAAATAGGAAATAATGAATGAAAGCGAAGCAGTGACGCACCAGGTTACAGTCAGATCGGTGTAATAATGTGCCTTTAGGGTGAATAGTGTGTAAACACTGTCTGACATATGACGTGCACTTGAGTCACTGCATCAGGACTATCAGCAGCAGGCATGACCCGGCATCGACTAGAGAGTGATGGGAAACTAAAACCTGTGTAGTTGAGATACATTCAGCACATTGCAACATCATGTCTTGGTGTTTGCTACACTATTTAGTTTTTCTCTGGTCATTTTGCTCCATTTAACTTCAGTGTATGAAATGTTGCCTTTAATCTTTATTGGTGGTGCATAGTCAATCAAAAGTGATTAGGACTAAAGAATGGATATAATTATATGGATTGTTTAAAATAAACTTAATTTACTTAATTTTCCATGGCTTTTTTACTTATGTGAAATACAAATTTCTGTTCAATTCATCTTTATTTCTCTAGCGCTTTTACAATGTTTATTGTGTCAAACCAGCTTCACATAGAAGATTTTAGTAAATTAAAACAGTGTCAGTTCAGTTTTCAGAGTTTAAATTCAGTTCAGTTCAGTGTGGTTTAATTTTCACTGCTGAAAGTCCAAACACTGAAGAGCAAATCCATCGATGCGCAGCTCTACAAGTCGGAGGCTGGAGAATGCTGGACATTCATCGTGGAGAAGCTGCAGGTGGGAGAGGTCACCGGCTGGTGTACAGGCTGGCCCTTCAGGATAAATGCGAGGACTCGTCTGTCACTGGGGTCTTATAGGAATCAGTCTCATGCTCTCCATTACTCCATGACTACCACAGCAGCTGCTCAGGATACGACCTGGTCCAGGATTATGGAAACCTCTGGAATAATAAAACAGACTAACATCAGCACAGATGCCGTTTAAATTATAATGTCTTTTAGGGAGTGTTCCTGGCTCCGGTTGCCCTAAATAATGCAGACTAACAATCCTTTAGAGGATTTGGATTTCAAAAACATTTGTGTTTTATGTGTATGCTAATGCAAAGAGATGTGTCTTTAGTTTTAAACTGACAGAGTGTGTCTGCTTCCAGAATTGTGCTAGGAAGGCTGTATCAGAGTTTAGGTGCCAGATATGAGAAAGATCTACCGCCTACAGTTGATTTTGATATACTGGGAATAATCAACTGTTCACAATTAATTGAGCATAGAGGACGTGATGGGCTATAATACACCAGGGGCTCCCTCAAATAGTGGGGAGCTAAGCTTTTCAGGGCTTTGTACAGTAAGTATTTAACAAAATGTTTAAATTTATACGGTATTTAATAGGGAGCCAATGCAATGCTAAAAGAACTGGAGTAATATGATCATATTTCTTTGTTCTAGAAAGCACTCTAGCAGCTGCATTTTGAACTAAAAAGTTTGTTAATTAGGCCAACAGGGTAGCCACCTAGTAACACATTACAATAATCTAACCGAGAGGTCATGAAAGCATAAGCTTTTCTGCATCAGACATTGAACATTGATTTTTAAGATGAAAAAACACAGTTTTAGATATGCTTGAAATCTGGCCTTCAAACAACAGGTTGCTATCAAAAATGACTGTCAAATGTTTTACTGAAAATGAGGACTGAACTAAAAATCTATCAAGGGTTCTAGGTTGACAGTGTTCTAAGTTTTTTTTGTGTGAGGTTTTTGGGTCCAATAAGCAGGACCCCAGTCTCATCTGAATTTGGTAATAAGAAGTTATTAGTCATTCATTTTTTATATCAGCTATACAATCTGTTAGTTTAGTTAAATCATACTGTACTAATTATCAGGTTGAGAAGAGATATAAAGTTGTGTATCATCAGCATAACAGTGGAAGCTTACTGCCTAGCGGTAGCATATATAGTGTGAAAAGTAAGGGACCAAGAACTGAACAAAAGAAGTTTTAAGTATTAAATTTTTTTTAATTAGGCAATTTTGGATAATTTGTCTGCATTTTTAATTTGACATTTTTGAGATTTGGTAATCTTATAAAGCTCACTTATGCTGTAGATAATCTTTAAAGACACTAATAATGTCATAGCACTGTTAAATGTTACAGTGCCCCCTCCTTTTGTATTTAGCCAATCTCAAAATTAAAATCAGTTTGAATTTCTTTGTAATGTTGAGATGTCTAAATCCACTTGTAATATTTTACAGTAGTTTAGTGCTTTATTTTTGTATTCATTTAAATAAATTAGTATATTAAATAAGCTGGGTTATGCTGGGATTAAGACTACACAATGTGGTAAATTGTTGTCACATCGTAAAAAAGAACATTTCAGACTGCATGTTGCTCTTCATCTTGTTCTCTTCATCTTTAAGCGTTAATATGTATGATGTGTTCAATAAGGACTTCAATAAACATGAGTGCATACGCACAATCGCTACTGTAGCAGTTTTGTACTGACTGTCTTGACAGAAGCCATAAAAAAAAGAATTTGTATAATTTCACCTACTATAGCTACAATTACAGATGTGATAGAACTTCACAATTGTGAACAACTGAAGAAAAAAAAATCAAGTGTGTCTGGTGGGATGTTGTAAAATCAGACTTCAACAATACCATTTGAATTAAACTGTATAACTTCAACAAATTAAACTCAAATTAATAAACTCAAATCAAATTAAACTAAACTGATTTTTTTTTTTACTTGACTACAGTAGAACTATGCCAAAATCATGTATAGTAGTGGTATTGACCTTATTATTCAATGTGAAGTGGGATCGTTTTTACAATTGTTTTACAACTTCCGATTCAGTCGCGTATGGGAGAAATGACTAGGAGTAATTAACATCAGAAAATGATCAAACTACTTGCTCTACAAACAAGTGTTTGCATGACTATACAGACCAAGTAGAATAATATAATAAGAAAACATCAGTTTGCAACATCAAGCATCATAACAAGCTGTTTAACATCTAAAAATGAATAGGAGTGAATGAGACTGGAAGTCTCAAGTCAAAAAGATTAATATGAATAAGAATAAGGTGAATACCACTACTCTTGTCTGCCTGATGTACCGGAATATTCCACAATCTGAAATACTGTTACAGCTATTTAATTATCTTTTCTTTATCTGTTAAGCTGCTTTGGCACAATCTTGTAAAAAGCACTATAGAAATCAAGTTTGAATTAAATTGAATTGAATTGGATTGAACCGAACTGAACTAAATAAACTGAACTGAATTGAACTGAACTGAATCACCTAGGGACCCTGGAATTGGACCATGCCAGAATCTTACTGATTTTGTGTAGTCTGAACATGGAATTATTGGTTTTGACAAGGTTTTTTTAAATGAAACTTTACTAGGTTTTTCTGTCATTTTGAACTTCAATTCATTTTTGAATGTTCCACGATCTGAAATACTGTTGTGGATTTGTATTCTCTTTTCTTAATTTATGTTAAACTGCTTTGGCACAATCTACATTATAAAAAGCACTATAGAAATTAAGTTTGAATTGAATTGAATTGAATTGAACTAAACTGAACTGACCTGAACTGAACTGAACTGAACTGAACTAAACTGAACTGAACTGAATTGAACTGAACTGAATCACCTAGATACCCTACATAATTGCCCCATGTCTGAATTGGACTCATTTTGTGTAGTCTGAACATGGAATTATTGGTTTTGACAATTTGTTTTATGAAACTTCAATAAGTTTTTCTTTCATTTTGAACTTCAAATCATTTTTGAATATTCCACAATCTGAAATACTGTTATGTCTCTTTATTTTTTTTCCTCACTGATGTTAAACTGCTTTGGCACAATCTACATTGTAAAAAGCACTAGAAGTCAAGTATGAATTGAATTGCATTAAACTGAACTGAACTGAACCAAACTTGAACCAAACTGAACCAAATCACCTAGACACCCTACATTATTAGACCATGCAAGAATTGGACTCGTTTTGTATAGTCTTACAAGTTGTTTTATGAAACTTTGCTAAGTTTTTCTGTCATTTTGAACTACAAATAATTTTTATCATAGAACTAAAATTTTAGATTTTTAAAATTAAGCATCCGAGACAACAGAAGCACAGCAGGTTGCTTTGACGGTACATAAGAAATACGCCCAAACTTGCTGAGCCTCCCGCAGATTTCTACAGATATGAAGAGAGCAGGAAGAGACTTTGACCAAAAGCAGATGATGAGTCGAAGTTGTGACGCACATGAGAGCGGTGGGAACAGAATGTTGTCTGAAAAAGCCTACGTTTAAAAAACACTCTTATAGTTGATGGAATCTGCCTCCTCAAGGACGTCACTCTACTGTAACTGTGCTGCTCGCAAGAGTGTTCAGGAGTGAATAGCAAGAGAGAAGAAAGAAAGCGAGGGCTTGAAAGCACCTGTGAAAGAGAGTAAGAGGGGAATAGGTTAGGACAGGTCTGCTCACAATCCCTCAGAGATGAGAAGAGCTAGGTAATCAGTTCTGCTGCTCTCATAGATATGAAAAACACATCTTGCTTTTTTTTATCTTAAGAGGGGAACACGCTACAATAATATCAGGTCTAATTTTTGGGCCTTCCTAGTCAATTGCTCTTCAATTGCCTTGACTGTTCTCAAGAATATTTTATCAGATTTTTCTTTGGTGTGTAAATCTGACTAGAGTAACTTCACAGATTACAAATTGTAAATGTCCAATATGTTTTATATTTAGCGCAAACTTCTTTTTAACATCAAATAAAAGCAGCCACTGTGAGCATTTACAGTGATACTGTTTGGTTAAAGGCATTCCTGTAAAAAAAAATTATGTCAGAACAAGTTAAATGTGTGATGGAAATGAATGTGCAGTAATGGAAATTTTCCTGTGGCATGTAAATGGAGGTTAAATTTAAATTGGAATTGTAAACATTCAATATGTTGTATATATATGATCTGAAATTGCATACAGGAATCCAGGGAAATAAACACACACGCGGGCCAAATTTGGCCTATTGTAACCTTTGATTTGGCCCACCATCCCATCTGAGAAAAGAGTGAGAATGATGTGAGAGTGAGAAGGAAAAATATCTTAAACAAAAATATCTTTAACAAAGAGATCATTCATTCATTTTCCTTTCGGCTTAGTCCCTTTATTAATCCGGGGTCGCCACAGCGGAATGAACCGCCAACTTATCCAGCATTTGTTTTACAAAAACCAGCGTATGCCCTTCCAGCCACAACCCATCTCTGGGAAACACATCCATACATTCTCATTCACACACATACACTATGGACAATTTAGCTTACCCAATTCACCTGTACTGCATATCTTTGGACTGTGGGGGAAACCGGAGCACCAGGAGGAAACCCACGCAACCACGGGGAGAACATGCAAACTCCACACAGAAATGCCAACTGACCCAGCCGAGGCTTGAACCAGCGACCTTCTTGCTGTGAGGCAAACGTGCTACCTACTAGGCCACCGTGGCGCCAACGAAGAGATCACCATTTCTAATTTAACATAACATTCTTTTGTTTGATTGTTTTAATGTTGAGCTACAAAAAAAGCAAACTGAAATGAAAAGTTTCAATTAAATATTGTAAATGAATGTGACTTGTAAAAATGTAAATACCGTAACTCGATGGAGAGAAAACTATGCAGAAGATATCAGCGAGCAAATTAGATTGTTTTTGTTTTTAATGTAATTTATTATAAAATGTAAAAGAATATACTTAATAAAGCAATGTTTTCTAGTAATTTTTATGTATCATTATATAAATTAGGAAATCACCCATGGCAACTATATTTACCTTCGGCCCATTAGCTTTAATCAAGTTTGGTTTTTGGCCCTTTGTAAGGAAAAGTTTGTGCACCCCTGCTTTAGAGTGTAATGTGAGCCGAAACTAAATAATCAGAAAGCGACCTGACAAGATGAAAGTTCTGTTGCAGCAAATACTACAAAAAGTGAAATGGAGGACAAAGTCATCAATTTTGTACCTTGTAAAACGATCCGTTGGACAGAAATTGCTACTGCAATATATGTACCAGGTAGTACCTAGCATAATATGAGCTGTATTTAATTATTGTGTCAACTCTGGATACAAGAAAATGACAAAAAAACAAAAATGCCGTTCATGGCAATGCCATAAATAAAATGTGGTGTCAGTTTATTATCAGAATTTTTAAAATTTGCACCTATTCAGAATCTCTTTTATTGTGGGTTCTGTTGTGTTTAGTAGCGTTGCTTGCATCCAGGCTAGACATGATGTGTGTGTGTGTGAGAAAGAGAGAGAGAGGAAGAGTCGATGTGTGAAGCATATTTTAGTTTAGAAACAGCAAAATTAGCATGTATTTGACAGAAATATCACAATTGTTAGCAAGCTTACTATTAAGTGCAGTGATTGTGTATGTATTCAGTTGTCAGTGACAACAAAGCACTTGAATGTGACTGGCTCGTAATCACAAAATCATAAGTAGAGTGTAGGAAACTTCCCATAATGTACCGTATGAAGGCAGAATAATTCAAACAGTGTCATCGAACTGTGAAAAGTGATCCAACTGACTCAACATCACTATGAAATTGTGGCTGTCAAGTGATAACAGATGCTGCTTTATGACTAGCAGAGCTGTTGTCTTATTGGCTATTTTTTTAAATAGGAAGGGCTAGATATTGGCTAGATACAGCAGGGAAAATAAGTGTTGAACGCGTCATGTTTTTCCTGGGAGTAATATTTCTTAAGGAGCTGTTGACATGGAATTGAACCCGATTTTGGTAAAAACCCAAACAATACAAATATAAAAATAAAACAAAACCAAAAAAATCTGAAAATTACTTAATGACACAATTATAGTACAACTACAAGTACTGATCTACTGAAATGTGTTTAATACTTTATATAAAAGGCTTTTTTGGTGATGGTAGCTTAAAGACGCCTCTCATATGGTGAATGAAGTCACATGCATTAATCAAGGTTTTTTTTCTTCCACAGACTTCATCAAGTTTAAAATTTTTAAAAGTTCTGTGGATCTCGTCTATCAAATCTGATCTTTAATTTGTATTTTCTATTGGATTCAAGTCAGGGTATTGGCTGGGCCATTCTACAACTTCATTTTCTTTCTCTAAAACCAATTAAGAGTTTCCTTGGCTGTGTTTTGGATCATTGTCTTGCTGAAATGTCCATCCTTATCATCCAGAGGGTTGCTGAATAACCACGGAGAGATTTCTGCTGTTGTCCGGGCTTTCACTGCCCTTCAACACCTCCCTTTCTTAATGTGTTCAATACTTTTCTCCTGCGTCATTTCGTTTTATTACACATAACTTCATTTTTAAACAAATTAGTAGGGATGTCCCGATCAGGTTTTTTTTTTTGCCATTAAGTCCGAGCCCTTAAGCTACCGATACCAAAACCTGATTGGATACTGTTAGGTTAGAGTAATTAGGCAAGATATTAATATATATATATAATTTAATGATAATATATATTAATATATATAATGATGGTTTGTTCTGTAGAAAAATTGCTTAAAAAGGCTAATAAATTTTGACCTTAAAATAGTCTTTAAAAATTTAAAAACAGCTTTTATTCTAGCTGAGTTAAAACAAATAAGACTTTCTCTAGGAGAAAAAATATTATCGGACATACTGTGAAAATTTTCTTGCTCTGTTAAACGTAATTTGTGAAATATTTAAAAAAGCAAAAAATTAAACAAAATAAAATTCAAAGGGTCAAATTCAAAATTCAAATTCTGACTTACATATATATTGATTGACTTGACTTATATATATATTGGTTTGGTGATAGAAACAACCATTGTGCTGCTGATTACCTTTCACATACTGTACGTACATTGTACGTGCGAAGACTTGTCCAATCACCTCTTAATATGTAAATCAGTTGATGACATAATGTTTGCTTGCGCGTTAGTGTGTATGTTAAGTTTCTGAGAGTTCAGCATGGCATATGAAGAAGATAAAGCCAAAAGCACAGGTGAGGCCAAAACAGAGCAGATTGCTGTCAGTGTTTCAGCAGGCACTCAATGTCAATTCAGACAGACGCACACACACACACACAAAAAAATTGTTGTTGCAAAGATAGCATAGATCAGTGGCCACTAACAAGCGGATAGGGGTTCGTGTCCACACCCAGAAGCGTCCCATACAGACCCAGACATACAGCCTGTAGATCTCTGTGCAGGTCTGTTATTTTAGTTGCGCTACCGCTGGGTGTTCTTCCACACCCGATCGCTCCCGCTGTTTATTCATTTTGTTTACCCACAGTCAGCTAAAAAAAAGTTTTCTTTTTGACTGACTGTGCATGTTCTCCCCGTGTTGGCATGGGTTTCCTCTGGGTGCCCATGGTTTCCCCCACAAATCCAAAGACATGCACTATAGGAGAACTGGGTAAGCTAAATTGGCCCTAGTGTATGACTGTGCATGGATGTTTCCCATGGGTATAAGTCCCATGGGTATGGATGTTTGTAAAACACCTGCTGGATAAGTTGGCGGTTCATTCCGGTGGTTGGTGGTTCTTTCAATGACAAATATATATATATACATATATATACTGTATATATACACACACACATATTTATATATTCACACATTTATATACACATATATTCGAGTCCTCGTCGCAAGGTAACATCTGATTCCGATTGAGTCTGAAACCGTGTGACCGGGCCTGATTTCCGATCATGTGATCAGATCTGGACATCCCTACTAATTAGATTTGTTTTCTTTACATGGATTTCTTTGGTTGTTACTAACATCCGGTGAAATTTTCAAGTCAACGACACCTTTAAAATATGTTTTCTGAGAAAAATGGTGATGTTCAATACTTATTTTCCCTGCTGTATAATAAATATATCTCTTCATGTCTGAGTTTGAATTATGTCAATACGTCAAACAGAATCATCGCAGAATACAATGTATGATGTAAATTATTGTCATGTCAGTCATATGAAGCTTTATGACTGGCAGAGCTATGATATAAATGAAACGCTATTGCCATTTTTTCATTGACGGGAGGAGCTACTCAGTATGTCCTACCCTATCTTCATGTTTCAGTTGAAATTATGCCAACGCACAGCACTCGAGTGGACCTTTAAGTCTTACGTTTTTTATCTTCAAGTTTGAGGTTGTGATATTAAAATGTTTTGCCTTTAATTTCTCTCTATATATTCCTGTTATTTGACAGCACTACAGAGGGCTGTGCTGCTCTTGTTGCCATGGGGACGTAGCTAGGCAGCGGAGTCTGCGATATTCTGCATACATGCCGCGCGGCGCTGCTACTTCTTAGGACTTACCGCATACTGGTGTATGTTTGTGTGTGTGGGTGTGTGCATGAGCGGGCAGAAGAGTGCGTGTGTGTGTGTATGTGTGTCAGCATGTGCTGTATGTGCATCTGAGAAATGCTGCAAGCCAAGAGAGGGAGCAAAAGACAAACTCTATCTCCTCCATGCAGAGAGAAGAGGAGGTGACAGAGAGACTGAGCGAAAGAGTGGGTGGGAAAGTCACACATCCTTGCGCGCATTGGAGAAGAGAGATGTGTGTGTGGGTGGGTGTGTGTGTGCGGAGACAGGAGCTTGTTTTTCTGTGTATAATCTCCTGGTCCTACAGAGCGACTAATGAAGCAGGAAAATCTCTCATTCACCCTGTAGCATTAGCATTAGCATGAGCTTGACAGCACAGTGACGTGACAACACAATTCCTGTCACCTAGAAAGAAGAAGACTGAACAGAAAGAAAAAACACGGCATCACTTATGTTTTAAACAAGCTGGATGTTTTAGATTATGCAATACCATAATGTATGCAGGTTATGTGAAGCACAATATACTGTAGTAGTAGTAGTGATAGTAGTAGTAGTGACATAGTAAAATGTCTGTGTAACTCCATTAGAAGGAGTTGCAGCCTTTTTGATGTACATTCATTCATTCATTCATTTTCTTTTCGGCTTAGTCCCTTTATTAATCCGGGGTCGCCACAGCAGAATGAACCGCCAACTTATCCAGCATTTGTTTTACGCAGCGGATGCCTTTCCAGCCGCAACCCATCTCTGGGAAACACATCCATTCTCATTCACACACATACACTACGGACAATTTAGCTTACCCAATTCACCTGTACCGCATGTCTTTGGACTGTGGGGGAAACCGGAGCACCCGGAGGAAACCCACGCAACCACGGGGAGAACATGCAAACTCCACACAGAAATGCCAACTGGCCCAGCCGGGGATCGAACCAGCGACCTTCTTGCTGTGAGGCGAACGTGCTAACCACTAGGCCACCGTGGCGCCTTGATGTACATTTTGGCCAGTTATTTTATTTTATTTTTTAAAGAGGCTCTATTGTAGGTTTTTGAAAATGACCTTCTATGCAGTGTGTAAGACCGCACTAAGTGAATGAAAACATCCAGCTGAGGTTTAAATCTGACAGTGCACCGTGTTTAAAACTATTGATTCTTCAACAAAATAGTCGACTCAGAGTCGAATAAATGTATTGTGTTGGTCTGGATCTTTTGCCTGTATTCATCGACATCGACACAGATACATCACCTAAAATGTAGTACCGGTTCCAGTAAAATGTGAACACACCTTTCCCTCAGACACTAGCGGAGTGCGGGCGATCACGTTTTGTGTAGTTTGCAAAATATGTTTTTAATTGTGTGTTGTAAGTTGTACTCACTTATCTTTTATGGATCAGTGCTTGTAATGTACTATATCTTTCAGGTTAAATCTGTGCGGGGCTATTCACATATTGCGTCCAAAAGCAGGTTGAAAACGCAACGCGTGCTTCTTCCTTTACCTATTTAAATACGTTTCTGTAGTCATGATCCTCTGCCGTTTGTCTTTGCTATGGCCACCATTAGCTGTAAAAATAGGGGCTCTTTAACAATTGTTTTTTTCAAGTTCAGTTTTTAAACTTTAATGAAAGGTGTATTGCTAAAACTGTGTTTTTAAAAATGCAAATTGTAAAAAATTTTTATTACCTACTAGGGCTGCACAATATATCGTTTCAGCATCGACATCTCAATGTGATCATTCGCAATAGACACATCACAGGATATATGCAATGCTGAGTTCGTATCACAATTTATCATTTGCAAGTGTTTTTGTTGCATGTGATTGTGTAATGATTTTAAAAGCAGGTATAAGAAATTGTACCATTTGTGACTTTATTTACAATTAATTTTATTGAATTCTTTTTATCAATCAGTTACAGTGCTTAAGTACTACTTGGAAATGTTAAAACACTTTATTTTTGTAGTATATTTTTCTTGATTGCATTTATAGATGTGCAAATACAGAAATGCACTGCAAATAGCACAGACCACAACGAAAATGTGTCGGGGGACCCCAAAAAGTTTATTAGATTTTATGAAGATGCAAATAGTAAACATTAAATCATCAATCATTTGCTAAACATGTGCATAAAAATCCTCACAACACATGCGATAACAGAAATGCATGGCAGACCACAACGAAAATGTGTCAGGGAAATGTATGGATTGTTTATTAGATTTTATGGAGATGCAATCCCACTGCAGAATCATTCCAATCGATCTAACGTTATAAAATCTTTTAAAATAGAGATACTGTATTAATTCACCTGGTGAAATTGTATTTATATTGCAAAATATATCCCAAATTTAAAAAATCTCGCAATGTTAGATTTTTTTAAATGTGTGCAGCCCTGCTACCTACATATATCACAAGTAAAATTATAATGCATTAATCCTGTTTGATGTCTTAGTTAATCAATATACACTGCCGTTCATAGTTAAGACTTTTCTTTTTACTTTTCTTTTATTTATTTATTAAAAGAAAACAAATTAGTAGTTTAATGAATCAAATATGAATTACACTGATCAAAAATGCTAAAAATGATTACTTTTATGTTGTGAAAATAATCATGTTTTGAATACTATTTTATTAATCCAAAAATAAAAAAATATATATGTGGTTTAAATAAATATTAAGCTTCACAACTGCTTTCAACATCCATAATAAAATTTCCCAGAGTCATATTAAAATGAATCTTGAGCTTACTAGTTCACCTTATTTTAAATTAATACAATTTTGAAAACTTTTATTAATGTTTCACAGTATTGCTGTTATCATATCAAATGAATGCAGCCCTGGTGAGCACTTAGAGTGATACTGTAAGGTTAAATAAAATCCTATAAGCTAAATTATGTCAGAACAAAATAAAAGTATTGAATTGAATGCAATGACTATGGAATGGAAATTTAGAGTTAAAGAGTTTTTTATTTTATTTTTTTATGACAGACAACCATTGAAATTATTGTCTGGTAATAATAATAATGGCACTAGAAGACAGAAACTTCATTGCATAAATCTCAAATTCAAAATAACACAACTTGATGTAACAAACCAAATACTGCTTGTTTAACAGAGGGTCAGGGGCAAGAGATGGAAACAGCTTGATAGATGATTCTGCCATGTGCTGTTTTATTTCTCAGACACCCATTTCTGACAACCCTGTGGGCAAATGGGATATTCGCTAGTTCTCATACCTCCCTGTTTTCTCTTCACCCTTTCACTGGCATGTTAACTGTGAATCCACCAGAGAATAAAACATGATGGAATATTGAAGAGGCCATTCATAGCCATTTAGAGGAACTTGCTTTGTTGAATGAGGCAAAGATTTGGTCTTGCCATAAGTAGGACTTTAATATCAGTTTGAATTTGGGGGCTTAATTGACCTACATTTTGTTGATGAGTGCCAGAAGCACGGCTGTCTGAAAATCAGTGAACTTAACATGCTGTGATAAATATTCTGATATATTCAGAGGGCTTTTTTGACTCTCAAATGAATCTGCGTAAGAGCTCTTATTATTTTATACAAGTTTTTCTCTTTAGCAACTCAGTATTATTCTCTTTTGTGTTTGTAGGTTTGAATAGATAAAGCACGAGTATGTAGCTGCTTTTAGCTACAGATAAACATTCACTTTCAGTCACCACAACAGGAAAGTACTAAATTGTCTGATGTATGTTGACTGATATGAAAGAGAAATCCTTTTAGTCCATTTTTAGTCTAGCTTTGATGTCATTGTATGTACTAGCATATCTGAATACATATTTAAAATGAACAGGAAAGCAGACCTGGTGTATTGATGCCACATCTATCCATCCATTCATCTATCCATCCATGCATCCATAGAATCACTATCATCCATCTATAGTATCTCTATCATCCATCCATCCATCCATCCATCCATCCACAGAATCACTATCATCATTCATCCATCCACATCCATCCATCCATGTAGTATTTCTTTCATCCATCCATCTATCCATTCATCCATGTAGTGTCTCTATCATCTATCCATCCATCAATCCATCCATCAATCCATCCATCCATCCATCCATCCATCCACAGAATCACTATCATCCATCCATCCACCCATCCATCCATCCATCCATCCATCCATCCATCCATCC
>CAIGQQ010034504.1:1339078-1355916 GCA_903798035.1 Danio albolineatus | reverse complement strand
CATCCATCCATCCATCCATCCATCCATGTAGTATCTCTATCATCTATCCATCTATCCATTCATCCATGTAGTGTCTCTATCATCCATCCATCCATCAATCCATCCATCCATCCATCCATCCATCTATCCATCCATCCATCCAGTATCTCTACAATCCCTCCCTCCATCCATCCATCCATTCATCCAGTATCTCTACAATCCATCCACCCATTTACATCCATCCATCCATCCATCCATGTAGTATCTCTATCATCCATCCATCTATCCATTCATCCATGTAGTGTCTCTATCATCCATTCATCCATCAATCCATTCATCCATTCATCCATCCAGTATCTCTACAATCCCTCCCTCCCTCCATCCATCCTTCCATCCATCCATCATCCATCCATCCACAGAATCACTATCATCCATCCATCCATCCATCCATCCAGTATCTCTATCATCCATCTATCTGTCCATTCATCCGTGTAGTATCTCTATCATCCATCCATCCATCCATCCATCCATCCATCCATCCATGTAGTATCTCTATCATTCATCCATCTATCCATTCATCCGTGTAGTATCTCTATCATCCATCCATCCATCCATCCATCATCTCTATAATCCATCCATCCATCCATCCATCCATCATCTCTATAATCCATCCATCCATGTAGTATCTCTATCATCCATCCGTCCATCCATCCATCTGATTGTCTACTGAACAAACACTGTTGTCCAGTGACTTGCCTTCCTAACTGTCTGCCCACACCTTGATGATTTGCCTTTACAAACTTTACCTTTTTGTTATAATTCATTTAAAGAGGACATATTAAGCCCCTTTTACAAGATGTAAATTAGGTCTCTGATGTCTCTAGAGTGTGTATGTGAAGTTTAACTCAAAATACCCCAAAATAATGTTTAATAGCTCTTTGAAATTGCCCCTTTTAGGCTTTGATCCTAATTGTGCCATTTTGGCGACAGTCGCTTTAAATTCAAATGAGATTGTGCTCCCAGCACTGGTTTCAAAAGAGTGCAGAGCTACAAATGTCTGTGTCAGCATAGTGGCAGATTCAAAAACATATGCTAATGAGGTAGAGATTGTCACTTATGGGCGGAGCTTTCCCCTCTGATGACATGATGAAAGGGAGAATGTCAATCAAAGTGTTTCTGCAGACAGTTTTTAAGAAGTGTGATTATTAAAAAAATAAAATGAGTACATTTTTACCATTAGAAGCTGGTTATATTTACAGACTGTTGCCAAACAACTGTGTTTAAACCCCTTGAAAAAGTGATTTTTACATTATAGGTCCTCTTTAATTGAGTTTTAGATCATTTCCATTCAGATTGGATTCAAATTCCATCCGTCCATCAAAACTTTTAAGCAAACCAACACAAAACAGAACAAATAATTTAAATTATCCAGTTATACTCAGTTCTGCTCATCTATTGTGAATTAATATCACAATATCAATGTCAGACATCTCTCTAGGATCATAAACTACTGTGGAATAACTGGGTAATCAGTTGCCGTCATCTTACACAATATTTCTATTTTCCCAAATAAATATATATATAAATATAAAAAGTTGTCATTTTGGTTTCACTGTCTTACATTTAAAATCCAGTTCCGTGTCCTTTTCCAGTTCCTTTTTACTACCTTTGGCATTGAATTCAAATTCCAAGCCTGAATTGGAATTTGATAAGATCAACATTGTATTCTAGTGTTTTTATTTTGAAATACTTTTCTTTTGAAAACATATATAAATCCTCCTTTAATTAATGCGTCACCCCAATGTCTTGTTTCAGTTGGAAACATCAACAAATTAAGTAAATCTGTGCTTGTCAATCGATTTCATGGGGTCTTCAAGGATTTGGAGACAAGTAGATGTTTAATGAGCTTTGAGCTTAACGAGTTGATAACATACCAATTATCTGTCTGTTAGCCCTCTGGCTTAGAATACTACACTCAGATTGCTGTAATTACAGTACACTAAAGACCCTCTTTATTGTGATCTGGGCTCCATTAATAACACATAGTATTTGCACATACCAGTGGATATAATATATTTGCAGGCAACAATAGAGATATTGATATATGTTCTAGAAAAAGAAATCACATAAATCTATGGTTGCAAATCTATTTACAGTTGGCACAAATTTCTCATTGTTCCAAAGGACTCTAAAGGGTCTTTATCGCACAAATATTGACTGATTGTATAAAGCTGTGAGACATACAGCACAATACTGTAAGTGGAGTTGAACACCACACCAAGTATTGCAAGAGCAATCGATCTGTTTGTAATGGTCCTAACCTCATATTGGTAACCTGACCCTATGCGGTAGTATTATTGTAACATTTAGACCACAGTAATGCAAAATTCCTCCAGTGTAGCTACTGAAGTGTTCAGACACGAGCAATGGCTGTTTGACACCTTAAGAGTAAGAATAAAGTAAATGCTCTATCCTTCTCATAGGTCTTTCCTGGAAATGTTCTTTGTCACACTCACAGTCCGGCTGTTGTTATAAGCAATACAATTTCTCTTCTGTCAGTGTAAACTCAGGTAGCAAGAAGAGAGTTATTTGACATGCTTCAGAGCAAGAAAGAAAATAGTCCCACACAGTTTCGCAGACAAGCATATCTTTCAGCCAATGAAGCCTGCAGGAACCCAACTCAACTGAAGTATTGTCCTTTTTTAAAATGAGTCGATCTGAAAAATGTATTTGATTTTAAATGTTCACAGTTTTACCTCACATGGTGTAGTAGTTTAATGTTTCTATGTGAAAGCCACTTTACCAAAGGCACTTCCTCTTAAGACTGATTTACTTTTTGTAATCTAGCCCATTTTCTGTCTTAGGGCATCTTAAATTTGATTGTGCTCAGATTTGTTTTTCCAGAGAAAACACATGCAACAGTTACCATAAACCCATACTCACAGGGCCTCTAACTGCATGTCAATGTATTTGTGGCCAAGACCTGGGCTGTTACAAAGTAATCATGCCTCATCAGGAACTTTGCACTTTATTTTGTAGTTTTACTTCTTCCAAAGCTGTATGACTCAGACCATGTTTTTGGGCAATTTTTTTTCTTAATTTTCACCTCCTGAAAATCTGAGAAAAAAATCTTGTCCTGGAGCTCAGTCACTTTTGATCACAAAATATAGAAGTATGATGCATTTACAGATCAAATCCTGATCTTCTCACTGACACATACAGGCCTCTCCGTTCTTATCAAACATGTTTACTGTTTAGGAATTTAATCAGAATGGCTATTTTTACGTCCAACACAATAACATTTGCTTCTTTTCACACGGCAATATATTATCAACGAATAAAGGAATATTTAGTTCTTTACACCATACCAAATAAATTCCACAAAACAGCTTAAGATTGCTTTCCCAGAGATGGGTTGTGGCTGGAAGGGCATCCGCTGCGTAAAACAAATGCTGGATAAGTTGGCGGTTCATTCTGCTGTGGCGACCCCGGATTAATAAAGGGACTAAGCCGAAAAGAAAATGAATGAATGAAATGAGCTTAAGATTGCCTATAATTTATAATTGAATATGTTTTCCTCACCTATCTATCCCTATTTGGACAACTCTTCCTGCATAGTTTATTCCATAGCTCTCTTTGTATGGTGTAGTACTTGTGATGCAGAGAATTATGAGGTTCGAGTCCGGTGAAGCACAGTTCCACAAAATAGATAAAAGCAATGTAAAATCAAGGTAGAACAATGTGGTCATTGTACACTTTTCTTTTACTTTTGCTTCTGAAAAAACTATTGGTTGGGTTAAGGTCAGTGGTAAACTAATTTAGGTGATCTGTAAGACAAGCCCTGTCTTCACATCGACAAGAAGGACATCTATCTGAAAAGTAGAACAAATTGTAGTTTAATGTATTTCACATTCGCAAATATGTACAGAGCACCCTCTAATACAGGGGTGTCCAAATTCGGTCCTGGTTCAGAAGAGCTTGATTAGCTGGTTCACGTGTGTTTGATTAGGTTTGGAGCTAAACTCTCCAGAACACCAGCCCTGGAGTTTGGACACCCCTGCTCTAGTGGATTTGTCACCTGAAATATGCATCAAAGTGTAGCCAGAGCAATGTATTTAAATGTAGGATGAGACACATTTATCAAACGAGCCTGGGCTGTTTACGTCTGTGGTTAAACATCACTGCCTGTTTAAAGTGTAGAAAACCGTAAAGATAGATTAAAGCTCATGGGAGGAACTCCCTCAGTTTTAAATGTATTAGGTTAGTGTAGAAATCTGGCTGTCTAACCAGTGAAAACATTACCTGTTGAAACATCAGTCATGATCGTCTGGATACGTTCATAAGAGGTGTTCCTTCTGGCATGTTTTTCATTATAATATCTTGTAATGTGTGATGCAACAAGAAGCTGAAAATGTGTAGTGTGTGCATAAGATTTAGGAGGACTAAAATCATTCTAAAGAAAAATCATTCTGTTGGTAAATGGTATGACATGTTTCAAATTAAAATAGAATTTTAAGTAGTAGGTATTAGTAATGAGGTTTATTTTTATACTCCTCCTCTCATCTTTTACTCGCAGCAAACTAACAATTGTGGGGGTGTGGCTAAGCTTATTTTGACCAAACCATCAACCTGACATCATCCGAGATGCACTGCCATTCTAGATTGATTAAAGCATTGATTAGCTAAAACTGGATTAACTTGCATGGATTAGTTGTTCAGTTTAAGAATAACAATATGTTCTAGCAAAATAAGGATGGCAAATTTAGATTTCACAGAGATTTGCGCTGACCAGTTACTATTAACAATTTTACAATTATATTTATTATATATAAGTCATTTCCCAGAGATGGGTTGCGGCTGGAAGGGCATCCGCTGCGTACAAAAATATTCTGGATAAGTTGGCAGTTCATTCCGCTGTGGCGACCCCAGATTAATAAAGGGACTAAGCCGACAAGAAAATGAATGAATGAATGAATGAATATTTAAGTCAGTTTTCAGCATAAATAGTGAAACAACAAGAAATGTTTCAATGTTTCCCCAAACCAAAAGGATTTCTGAAGGACTTCTAAGGGGATCATCACACCGCTTTGCTCACATGCTCTGGGTGCTACAGTATATCAGTTCATCATGTACACTATGTCAGTGGTTCTCAACTGGTTTGGCCACGGGACCCACATTTTTACATGGTCATAAAGCCGCAACCCAAATTTTTAGGAACTGTAATATAATATTAGGAATTATAGTTAATTTATATTTATTTTTTTACATGCTGTACACAAGTAGTGACAGAAAAATCATAAGAAAAACAGCAAGACTTACAAATAAACAATATTTTATTGCTGACATTTAACAAAATGTATCAAATTATAGGAATATGACAAAGTAAAAACTACAAACACTGTAAACAGTGGTTAGGGTAAGGAAAAGTTGTTACCATAAACAAAACTGAACTGTTAATAAAACATTAACACTGATCCTGTTGAACAGAACAAACCAGCAAATTGTAAAATGATTAAAATAATCGTAACCATTTTTACATCTAATATGACAGCAATTATAAACATTTGTTTCATTTAACAGTAATTTATGAAGATGGAGAGATAACTGAGGATGTGCTTTACTGATGTGATGAGAGTTTCAAAGTCAGGGGTCACGGTAGACAGTGCTACACGAAGATTGTACTCTATGTACAACCTGTTCTATTGCTTTGACTCAAGCTGCACCAAGGAAGAGAAGCCACTTTCATACAAATACGTAGTTCTTGATTGTACTCTTAGATCGCGAAAACTGGGAGAGGCTTATTCACTGGATTTCTTTTTCAGCGTCTTATCACTTGACAGCTCCACCAGCTGACTCTCGATGTTGCTCAGCAACGTGACGCTTTCCACGTCGATTCCAAAGGGATCAGTTGTCGCACGCCTATTTCAAAATAAAAGTTTGGTTTATGCAAAACATGTTAAAATTTAACTTTTGTTGTTTTTTTGACCACACACTCACCCACTGAAAATGTTCCTGCGACCCACTTTTGGGTCGCGACCCACCAGTTGAGAAACACTGGACTATGCTACATAACTGCCCCCTGCTGGTCATGTCTTTCTTGTGTTTGACCATGTTGTGCTGTACCGCGCAGTACTTCAGTACTGTGTGTGGTCATGTACATTAATTCGCTTATTCTCAGTAGCTACGTTTGTACATTGAAGACTTGGCACAGTAGTGCTAAAAACACAGCCTTGCCATAATAATAATTAAGCGTTAAATATATATATTAAAATTGAAATAGAATATTTAAAAATGTAATAACATTTCACTGTTACTGTAATGTTTTTAGCAAGTAAGTGCAAGCAACCTAAAATCAACCAACTGAAACCAATCATACATATCGCAGACTGTTTGTGGTAATTGTAATCGATTATGTGCATTACAATTTATTTTATGGCCATTTTTATTGACACACGCTCTTTTTTTTTTCCAAACCCAAGCACAAATCATTATCATCTGAAAAGTCATCACACACTTGTAATCGAATATTAATTGCAAGTATAGTATTAATAAGTATTGTGCGCTAAGAGATTAACACCATAAACATATAAACGTATCTCTTTGTGAAAGTCAGGAGGACAAGCAAGTTGGCTCACGTTCTGGCCTCTCTCTCTGAGCCCCCCTCACTGAGATGGTTTGTGACGGCTGCCAGATGCATGCTGGGAAATAAGAGGCTGAGTGGTTAGCCGAGTGGGGCGGCAGCAGCACAGCGAGAGCCACATGGCCATGTTTATGAGACAGGCAAATACTAACGGACGCAGCGAAACGGCAGCTTGCAGCCTTCCAGAGAGCACATACACACCCACACAGTTACGCTCAACACTGATAAATTGAGACATTTATTAGGGCTCTGGGGCTCCGCGAATGACAGCTTTCTGTTGACCTTGCGAGGGCCAAATAGATTGTGTTAGATCCTCGGGAAAGCTTGATGGAGTGATTAACTCTTTCGTTTAGTGTGTGTCATTTGTTACAGTACTGATTATGCCATTAAATCAGCTTCTAATGCTTCACATAATGTTCAGCTCATGTTTGACAGTGTTACAGGATTCTTGTGTATTAAAGTGCCCTTGCTATTAGTGGTGTGTAACATAGTAGTTTGTAATAAATATAAAAGATGTAAAAAAACAAAGTGCACATTAAATGGAGATTGTTTTAGAAAGGAAAGAACTGATTCTGATCTGCCTGAATTAGAGGTGCAGTAGATGATCTGCCTAAATGTTAACCGGTTAGCATAAAATCTTTGAAACGCAATCCCCCCAATGCCATCCAAAGCCATGCCTCCTGAAATCATGAACGTGCAGATTAAAGATGACAGAGACTCACTAGTTCATGCCATTCGCCAGTTAGAAAACTTTATAGTACTTTATAATTCTACAATTCTGAACGAAAAACTGTATTATATCTAGTACGTTTTTAGTTGTGTAGCAAGCAAAACTTGTCATATTGTGCAATATTTCATGCATGCAAGGATCGCTGGTCTCACTCTCTCACGTGCTTTCTCCTAAAGCCACTATAGTATGCTTGGTAATTGTATTACTAAGTCATACTTGCATGCTATTTCAGACTGAATATACAAAGTAGCATGGTAAACAATATAGGAAGCGCGTCACAGGTTTTATTGTTCAAAAATGAACCAATGTGAATATAAAACCAACTTCACCTCAGTAAAGCAGGTTAGGCAGAATAGCGCTGTTTACTTATGTTTTGTTGTTAAACTAAATAAAAATTTACATTATTGATGCTGTAAAATTGATGCCTTATGAAATTGAAAATAGTCACATCAGTCTTTTGCCAGAAGAATTTAGTGGCTGAACAACACTACTGTACATATAACACATCCGTAAAACAACACAATCTCAAAACCTAACATTGCCTGTCTAAAAGAAATACTTCAGCCATGGTGTCGTCCTACCTCCAGCATGCAAAAGTAACTTCAATATTGATTTAGGATTACCATTTTTTTATTGATCCTTTGCTTTTACTGAACATCAATGAGCAAACAGCAGATCTGCGTGAACGACTGCAGATGTACAAATCTACATTTATTGACAGACAAATTATGTAAATTGTCAGCTTGACAAATTTTATTGGATGAACATTTTTTTGTCTTACTGTATGCCTTAACCAGAACCTAAATATATATATAATTAGATTTAAATAATTTACTTTAATCATTACTATTGAAACGTGAAGAGACTTTCAACCAGCATAGCAAAAAATGTTTCTGAAGACAATCACCTACTGCACACTTGTTTTGAGACAAGTTGGAGCTAAATCATGCAGGACACCGGACCTCCAGGACCGAGATTGGTGATCCCTGGCCTAGAGTATTATGGCAGATCTTCACAAACAAACTAGGAATATTTAAAATACCACACTCTCAAAATAAGCTTCATCAAAAGAATTCATCAAAATTATCCTTATTTTGACCTCTTTTCAGATGGTTATGTGTATGTATGCTTGTGTGTGTGACCTGGCTGTGGGCCGCTCTGTGTCTGCTGGATGCTCGTGTGACTCTAGGGAAAAGTTTGTACTGGTAACAGGCTCAGTGGGATGTTGACATAATCTGACACACTTCTCTTCCAATGAGGAGGATAGTATCTCAACGCCTTCAGAGATAAATCGGCTTAAGGAAATTCTTGAGTTGAGATCCAGGCTTTTTTTTTTGCTGTTGTTGTTTGTTAATCAGTAAAAGGGAATTCAGTTTGGAGCTTCAGTTGTGATTTAAAAAGCACTAATTTGGTGACATGCCACCTCCTCTTTAATCTCGTCCTGTGTCAGAAATAGGACTGATGGATTTTCTGGGATACGTTTCTAGACTGCCAGAATATTAGTTGCAAAATGACAGTGAGATGCAGGCTTAAATTTTCAAGATGAACTTACTAACCTACTAAAATAACCTACTTATAGGTTTGCCAAATTCCTCTAACAGCTCTGCAATTTTCTCACTGCTGTGTACATAATGACATTTCGTGACTTCAGCTTAGTATCTCTGTCTTAGTACTTCACTTGTGTCTGCAATTGTATTAGTGGTGTTTTTTTTTTATCTTACTCTCTGGTCGTACGATATGGATATGAAATTCTTCACTATAAGGAGCCTATTAGGGATACAAATTTTAATATGAATATTTACTATTAGAGTATTGTAATATGATAATAATGTGCCTGTGTGTCACTGTACAAACAAAAAGGCCCATCTTGAGAGTCCAAACACACTGAAGAATATTTGTTTGTGAATATAAATATGATATAGTTAAGTATCACACAAGCAACTGTTGTTTTCTTGAAGATCAGTCTGTGAATGCTTTCACAAATTCAACAAATCAGTAATTAATATAATTTTAGTATATATATATATATATATATATATATATATATATATATATATATACTAAATATATATTTAGTATATATATTACAGCAATTTACTTCAGTTTTACTTCATCACCACAAAAACCGCAAAAACAGTGCAAAGCTAAATGCGTGCGCTGTCTGTGTGGATGTGTGTGTATCTGTGTGTGTGCGTGAACTTTGTAACGACATTGTGTGAGACTCATCATTGCAACTCCACAACAAATGCATCAGACACTCACTGCTAAAGTTCTTACTGTAGTATTTTTCACAAACATTATGTGAGATCTGCTTCCTTCATGTCTGTCTGTCTGAGGCAGCCGAGTGCGGAGACTGAGACACGCTGACAAGCACGTGGGAACGGTGGGCTGGGAGGACTAGCCTTAAAGGCCCAGTACACAAAAACTGCTAAAAGCTGCTCAGAGCTATAAAACAGAAACCTCTGAAAGGTATAATTAATTATCTGATGGGTGTTTTGAGCTGAAACTTTACAGACACGTTCTGGAGACACAAAAGTCTTATATTAAATCTGGAAAGAGAGGTAAACTATGTTCCCTTTAATGTCTTTTTCCAATATTTATTATTATTTATAAGTTACATTAATAACATAATAAAACCATTAAATGTAATCATAGGTCGATCTCAAAATGAATATTACATTTTTATGATTTACATTTTTACATTACAATACATTCACCTTTAGGGAAACATTGATTTTATTTTATTTTATTTTAATATGTTTTTAAAACATGTTTTAATTATTTGGATACATTACGGTTAATAATGGCCTTTTATTAGATATCAGTTAAAATAATTGTCATTTTAATATTAAAATATATTGTTTGTAAGGTGTATTTGGGTTGAAAATGTGATTTTAGGGGCTGTGTTTTGGTCCAAAATGTTTTGTAAAAAAAAAGTTGCAACTGTAGAAAGATGTAAAAATGCCTCTGCATTGCTTTAACTTTATGAATTGCTTTGGCAATATTCACTAACAGAAAGCATCTACCATGAACATAAACTTAAATGTGAAAGACAGAAGAGATGATGAGTTCACCGAACTCTTCTCTAGTTTGTTCCTTGTAGTCGAAGAATGATGTGTCAATCTTTCATGAAATCCCTCACGGATGCTGAAGCATGAAGATGATTTGTGGCCCGGGCTCCCACAGGAGCTGTTCGGGCTGATAGGAGTTTGCTGCAGTGAGGAACCTCCTTGGAGTCTTAATTGAGAATGTAAGAAAGCCAGAGTGAGAAAGTGCTGCGTCAGTCGGTGCAGGAATTCAGAACAGACGTGTGGTGCTGCATTCAAAGCTGCTTTATCAATGTGTGATGTTACATGTAGTGTCTCCTTTAAGGAAAATTGTGTTAAATAATGTGTAGAGTCTATACTATATATCGGTATAGTAGTATATTATTTATCTGGCTGTCTGTTTATCAGTCCATTTTACATTTTGTTAATTAGATTTAATGTTGTCATTTATTAGTTTTATTTAATTTTTTGGTTTTATTTGACATTTACAAACTAGAATTTTAATGTTGATCATTTATTTGTTTAAATTCAGTTTAATGTAATTAATTATATATTATAATTTTAGTTATACTTTTAACTTATACTATTATACTTTCGGAGCGACATGGTGGCTTAGTGGTTAGCACTGTCGCCTCATAGCAAAAAGGTCGCTGGTTCAAGCCCACGTCTGGATCAGTTGCCGTTTTTGTGTGGAGTTTGCATGTTTTCCCCGTGTTAATGTGGGTTTCCTCTGGGTGCCCCGGTTTCCCCCACATTCCAAACACATGCGTTATAGGTGAATTGAATAAACTAAACTGGCCGTAGTGTGTGTGTGTGTGTGTATGTGAGAGCTTATGGGTGTTTCCCAGTGCTGGGTTGGGACTGGAAGGTCATGCGCTGTGTAAAAAATATGCTGGATAAGTTGGTGGTTCATTCTGCTGTGGTGACCCCTGATAAAGCGACTAAGCTAAAGGAGAATGAATGAATATGAAACTAACTGGCCTAATTTCATAACCTAACCTAACCTAATTAAACCTATTGTTTATTTTGAGTAGTATTTAAATGCCCAAAAATACTCAATACACACTTCAAAACTAAGCATATATGTCTGTTAATCGCTGCCGCAAATTCACATGACCAACCTAAACACAAGTAAAATCTGCCTGAATGCAAAAATTCAGATTGTGCAAATTATTATTGAAATAACTGAATCTCACCAGGAATTTTACCAGGTATTCACACATTTAGGAAAACATCCACAGAAGCATCTCACAGTTTTGCTCCCTTGGGTCCCTCATATGCCAGTCAATAATCCTGTGCTTTCTCTCCTTTCATAGTAGCCTAAAAAATGCCTCCCTGTATTTGATTCTTTTGAATGGAAAGTGAATGTCGGTTAGCAGCCTCAAGCTGCACCAAATGCTCTATGAAAGACACCTTGACTCAGTTTGTTTTGTGATTCACTCCCACAGAGAAGGGCTTTAAATCATGTTATCATCTGGCCAACTGCATCAGAGGATTATTGCTTGGTTTCCCACAGAAACCGACACTTTTATTCAATATCAATCCTGACTCCGCCATTCTCAGTTCACTTTCCCATACAGTATTTAATTTGGTCATGGGAAAGACAACATGCTCAATTCAGCTTTCCAGAAATTTTGAAATGAAGTTTTGAGTACAGAATTTCTTTTTAATGAATATTTCTTCAAAAGTAAGATAATGAACACACAACATAACACCATAAACAAATAAACAAATGAGGAAAAATAAACCCAATTGTGTGTCGAGTCTGTACTAATATTGAAGATATGTGTGAGGTTTAATTATTTTGAAAAAATGAAATAAACATAACTTTATTTTTTGCCATTTTACTGATAATTCACAGTTGTGAGAAAATCAGCATACATATCTGTGTGTTCATGTGCTACAATCACCTTATACTTTTGAATGGTTGTCAATTAATATTACAGAACAATGTTATTAATGCGTGCATTCATCCCAATTATATTCTAGATAAACAAGAAAATTCTTTCAGTCCCCACAGGACTTCAAATTATAGGTTGTACAGTACTTTCAGTTTGGGAAAATTCCTTTCAAAATATCTGAAACAAATTTTTTTAGTATGCACTACAGTATTGTGAGAAGTATGTTTGCCATAAAGCTTTATTTGTTATAAAAAGTAACATAACACTTAATATCCTTCATTCATTCATTCATTCATTCATTCATATTCTTTTCGGCTTAGTCCCTTTATTAATCTGGGGTCACCACAGAGGAATGAACCACCATCTTATCCAGCATATGTTTTATGCAGCGGATGCCCTTCCAGCTGCGACCCATCTCTGGGAAACATTCAGACACACTCATTCACACTCATAACCTACGGACAATTTAGCTTACCAAATACACCTATAGTGCATGTCTTAGGACTTGTGCGGGAAACCGGAGAACCCGGAGGAACATGCAAACTCCACACAGAAATGCCAACTGAACCAGCGACCTTCTTGCTGTGAGGCGAATGAGCTACACACTATGCCACTGTCGCGCCCTGCACTTAATTTATAAACATTTATTTTGATGTTTTTAATGTATCTAGGTATTTTAATGTGCAGTATCGCAAGCTTATCTCTTTTGTTCCACCATATTATTTATATCAACAGTACAGTAATTTTTAACGTTTACCTAATATTTATTCTTTCATTTTCCTTTGGCTTAGTCCCTTATTCATGAATGAATCATCCACTATTCCAGCATATGTTTTTAAGCAGGGAATGCAGGGAAACCCATGCAAACACTGCGAGAAACTCCACACAGAAATGCTAACTGACCCAGCCTGGACTCAAACCAGCGAACTTCTTACTGTGAGGTGACAGTGCTTACCACTGAGCCAACATGCAGCCCATTTACCGAATATTACCACACTGTATAAAGATTTGTTATTAGTTTATTTGAGGTCTATTGAAAATAATTAGGAAAATCTGGTAAGTTTCTTTTAATATTAAATAGGCGAACTATGAGGAGAATAATGACCCTACATCACTTCTAGAATTTTATAGCATTTTAACGATTGTTTTAAATTACTCCCACAATTCACACAATCCAATCATAGGATGTGGGAAACGGGTGGATAACCTTCCACACTTGTCAAATCACCATCTTCATAGCTTACAAACTAGCTAATGCTTTTTTTATTGTGAACATTTGTGCTTAAATGCAGTTCTAAAATGCAATTGTGCTTGTGATGGAGTTGGTATACTGGCCAAAACCAACAAACAAAAACCACAATGATTCAGACTTCAGTCCAAATCACATACTCAGCTTTAAGGTGGCAAAGCTCATTTTTAGGCCACCCCGTGCCACCCCCATGCTTTTGAGGATCGGGCCAGAGCAAATGTGGAAGAAACCCCTTATTAATGAGTGGAGCTGAAGCGGATTCGAGTGCTGTTGTGAGGAACAGATGCTTGCCTTGTGTGCTGCTGCATGGCTGTTAGCACTAATCATGGCAGAGCAAAGACTGCTAATCTCTCCGTGTCCTCCTGGAAGTGTCTGAACACACACAGATGCTGCCCGTTCTAGCAGAACCACTGTCGGGTTTGAGCTAACGGATGCTTTTACAATTAACAGGTTTGCAGCTCGTATCATAAAGCAGTGGTAGACCGCATATTTTTTTTCTGCTGTTTTGGCAAATCTTTTTTATGTGTGTCACAAGCACAATGCAGGCTTAATCTCTTTCATTATGTTCCAACTATTATTACGCCAATAGTTTTACCCAGAAATGAAAACTGCATTATTTGCTTGTCCTCATGTCACTCCACAACCACATGCTGTTCATTTTTTTAACAGGTTGCACTCCAGGAAAGAATTCTAGAAGCTAGAAGATGGACAATAATGGTCCATGGTAATCAGAGACTGACAAGCTCCACCAAAGGATAAAAAAAAACATTATAGTGCAAGAAATGTCCTTGGGCAAGATTTACTAAACAGGCAAATTTAGCTTGAGAGTGCAATCTCCTAAAAGCACAGATGCACAAATTACAGAACACAAATGCAGCACTTCAGTTTCAATAATGACCAACAGAAGAGCAGTGGAAATTAGGTTGCAAACAAGCAGAGCTTATAATGACACTGTGTACAGGTATGTCATCTGCTAATAGTGCAAGCATTTTGCATCTGAAAGGGAAATTCCTACAAATGCAAACGCAATAAGGTCAGCCTCAAAAATCTGTGTTCACATCTTTTTCCATGTCTTTAGTAAATCCTGACAGTAACCTTTTTGGCATTTGCTGATGCAGCTCTCAGTGCGATAAGAGTTTATGGTGACAAAGGCCTGACAAGCCCCACAAAAAGTCAAAAAGCCATGAACTATAAAAGTTCTTAGTAATTGTTCTGTTGTGAATCTAAAGCCACTACTATTTGATGCTTTTTATTTTTGAAGCTTGACAACTGGTCACTGTGAAATGTTGTTTTATGGCATGAACTGCCAGTACTTCTTCCAAACTTTTTTGGAGAAGACAGTATATATGGTATTAGAACAACACGAGGTTTAGTAAAAATGGCTGTAATTGAATTATTGGGTAAAACATTCTTTTATTGTGGCAGTGTAAAACATTCTGTCAAAATCTATTTCCATCCTTTGTCGTTTTCATTTCTGTCAAATAAATATGGTGCCACGTTTAGAGCAGTTGCAAAGTTTATTCAAAGAAACAACACATTTGCATGTATTTTTCAGAGTCTGTCTCAAAGTGAACAGTGCTTTTTGAGTTGTATAAATCGCACAGCCCCAGAGACGCAGTGTTCACTTGGCCGGCTTTCACATCATTTAATGTTTGCCAGTTTTATGTATAGGAAAGTTAGAGAAAGACGAACAGTGTTTGGTAAGTTACTGAAAAAAAATTATAGATTGCAAGTTACTGATTACTACTGGAAAATTGTAATTTGATTACAATAATAATTACTTGATGTAAAACGTAATCAGATTGCTTGAAGTAATCAGAAGTTACATTTAAAGAATATAAAACATAAAAAATACAAAATATACTGCAGTTTTTTCAGAAATGTAATATTTACTGAATAACATTAGGTTTACATTACAACAGCTTGGCAGATTCAAAAGATTTAAAGAGATAGTTTGCCTAAAACTTAAAATGATCTCATCTCATTTACTTATACTTCACTTGTTGCAAACCTGTTTATCTTTTTTTTTTGTTCTTGTTCTTTTGAACACAAAAGAAGACGTTTTGGAGAAAACTGGATGCCTGTAACCATTGACATTCATAGCAGGTTACCTTCACTCCTGATCCTACACAAAATCCAACTTTACTTGTTTAGGCTAAGTTGGACCCCTGAGTTTTTGGGCACCGGTGTCCTCCTTGCCGACGAGTATTGTCCTACTGTAGAATGCTTTCTGTTCAAGTGCTTGAACAAGTTGCTGGTCGAGTTAAAAGCAGTCAAATGTTCTTTAGATACTGTTTTACTTTTGACAGAAAATTCTTTTGTTTTTACTCGCAATGAAATCAAAGTAATGTCTGCATTTAGACTTCTAGCAACCACTCTCATCAGCAGCTATTTGAGCTCGCAATCTCCAGCAACTTAAAAGCGAATGCTCACACCGACATTGCAGCTGAAAATGTGACTTTAAAAAAAAGCAAATGTTGTTTTCTAAAATCTATATTTGTATCGTAAGTAGCACAATTGCACTGACTTTAGTAACTGTAATTACACAAATTACACAAATTTAAAATGTAAATTGTTTCACCAAACTCTCAAGACGAACAATATTTAGAAGATAAAACAGGGAAACAGATCAGAAAAGATGTCAAAAACAATTCTAAAACCATCAAACCAGAACCTCTAAGAGTGGTTAGAAGTGGTCACTCGCACACTTTTTAAGGCTTATAGTGTTTGAGTTGCACTGTAATCTTAATTCTTCGTAAAAAAAACAAAACATTTTTCATATATTTTACCTTTATTCTACACTGCTGTTTCAGTTCTCCTAAAAGAGGTCTGTTGACTTCCTGGTTCCACGTGGCCTTTTTCCTAGAAGTACATGATTGATTAGCTGCCCCAGTGTGTTTTGATTGGCTAATCGTCTAGTGCACGTTAAACGAAACATCACACGTGTGGATCATGTAAATAAAGGGATTGTGATTGTCACAAATCCAGCATGAATTTAATTGTAGGCTCTTCCAGCTGTTTTTGTAGGCCTTAAAAAGAAAATTCTGTAAAAAATTGTATGCAATTGAGATGTTGTTTATGCTCAAACAGCATCATTAAACACTAGCTACATTTTTGAAAAGAAGTCATAATCAGGCACTCATTTTAGCTTTTTAGTTTTTATTTTCAAGGCTGGATATCTATCTATCTATCTATCTATCTATCTATCTATCTATCTATCTATCTATCTATCTATCTATCTATCTATCTATCTATCTATCTATCTATCTATCTATCTATCTATCTATCTATC
>CAIGQQ010034504.1:1313074-1337174 GCA_903798035.1 Danio albolineatus | reverse complement strand
TATGGATCTTTGGTACTAATACAACACTTAAGGCACTAATATAGTCCCTTAAGGTACCAATATAAATCTTTTGGTACAAATTTTAAGTTTTTTTTAATTAAATTTTTAATTGTACCCTTTTATGTACAAAAGGTATACCTTTACCTTTGTATATAAGTTGTACCTTTATTTTTGAGAGTGTTGTATGTTTTGTTCTCATTATGCATGCCAATGGCTGCTTTTGACCAACATCCTTGATCATATGTTGTTTTGTGTTCAACAGAAGAAAGTAACATTTAGAATCGTTTGATTGTGGGTAAATAATGTTCACTTTTTGGGTGAACTATTCCTTTTGGTGATTGCAAATGTTATGAGAAAAGTCTTTTTGACCTTGGATTCATGCAAACTCATTTTTGGTAGACCAACTTAAAAAATGGTATAAGAGGGGCTTTTTAGATGCACAAAATACATAGAGCTTATCTTTCTCGAACAGTGCCAGATAAAACCATCTACCATCCTGCCAAATCCCTTCCTGAAGCTTCTCCAGCTTCTCCGCTGTACGCTGCGCTCTGGATCTCTGCTGTGGATTGTGTGATGGAGCAGTAAAGTGCTGCGCAAATCCAGTCGCCGCTGGCTGTTAGCTGAACTTTGCTTTAATGTTTCTTGTAATGGCAGCATAACACAGGTTGAGTTTAACCTCTGGCTCGGGTCCAGCTCCCTCAGGCATGAAGATCTTTGGCACAACGCAGCGATCTGCGAAGATGAAGAGATCTTTTATTAAACATGCAGGATTCAGATCGGCTCTGCGAGGCGTCTTTCCAGGAATTTGCATATAGCGCTTGTGTTTTATCACATTAACATTAGCATATGTGATGGGAGATGCTAACACACTCAGGAACACCTCAGCTCTGAATATCACCATGGCAACTACATCAGAATCAGTCATCTCAACGCATTTCGTGTGGGTTATTTTGTTTGCATCCTAACCCATTGGCGTGAAAGGTAAGCGCTCACGCGAACAGGCTTTCAGCATACACATCTCATTCTCTGCCTGCAGTAATGAGACGCAGTTTCCCCTCACCTACGGATGACTTGAGGACTTCCATGTGCTTTACGCATTGGTTGGATTGGCAAAATGTGTTGGCGTTGGTTGCTAGGCTACTAAGGACGGAGAGTCTCAGATGGCTGTCCTCTCCTTGTTTAACATAGAGTCTGTTATTAGGTGAGAGAGCACTTTAGAGCTCTTTATTGACACCCCTCTGAATCTGAATGAAATCTGTAGCTCAGGTCCTCGTCCAGATCAACTCAGAACACACTGTAGACAGGGGAGAGTATTTGAGCACAGGGCTGAATACTGTATGTGATTTGTGAGGAAAATGCACCCAGCAGTCCCCATCCTCTGCCTCCGGCCTGTTTTCTGGAAACTTTGCTAGTGATGTTTGCTTGTTTAAAAGCTGCAGAAAGGCTCAGAGGAGCATGCAATTAGTGATGGTTGAGAGTTCTCCAAAAAATTTAATTATTAAACTCCCATGAGTGCAAATACAAACCTGCAATGCTGCGAACAAATCCACATGAATTCATTTGGAGCTACTGTGAATTAATGCACTGACATTTTTATATTTAAGGGATAGTTTGGCAGAAATGACAATCATGTTTGTGTAACCCACTTTCTTTCTTGAGCAAAAATAGAAGACATTTTGACAAATTTTAAACAGCTTTTTGCAGTCAAAAGGGTCGACATGGGAAAGACATGATGTGAGTAAATGATCACATTGTTATTTTGGAGGAAATTCATTTATTCATTTATTTTCCTTTGGCTTTGTCGCCACACCGGAATGAACCACCATCGTCTCTGGTTTATGTTTTACGCAGCGGATACCCTTCCAGCTGGAACCCAGTGTTGGGAAACACCCATACACTCTCGCATTCACACACACACACATACACTACAGCCAATTCACCTATAGCGCATGTCTTTGGACTGTGGGGGGAACCAGAGCACCAGGAGGAAACCCACATGAACACGGGAAGAACATGAAAACTCCACACAGAAATGCCAAATGGCTCAGCCGGGACTTGAACCAGCAACCTTCTTGCTGTGAGTCGACAGTAACATAACAGAAACATTTATATTTTCCATCTTATGATGGTTCTCCAAATAGCTATATATGTCAAGCTCCAAAAAGAAAAGAAGTCTATAAATCACCATTTGATTAATGTGTTTTATTTCAGCACTTTCGAGGCATATGACTCTGTAGCTATAATCAAATAACAGATTGAAGTAATTACAATCACAATGCAAGTCATTATTTACTGACTATTATTCTGATTTCTTCTGTAATTTGTACACAGCACCTTATAACCTGTCTATTTATAACAATCTGTACATACATTTCAACATCCAGATCTTGTTGGACTGACTGCATCTCTGTTTAATGTCTATCGTCTTTTTGTATATTTATTCTGTGTTGTCACTTTACTGTATGTACACTGGAAGCTTCTGTAGCCAAATCAAATTCCTTGTGTGTGTGAAGCACACTTGGCAATAAAACTGATAAAACTGATTCTGATTCTGTAATTTAAATATAGTATATATATTTTCCTTATGTTGCATAAAAAGAAAAAATTAAAACAGCACACTGGTTTGTGTGAGAAAATATTGACCAGATTCTCATGTTTGCTAAACTGTTCATTTAAACAGTCGAGAATGAGGTGGATGACCTCAAATTTCCATTATGGTATTGATTTTTCCCCACCAGCAGAAAAATGTACTTCCTAACAATTCCATCATTTTCTGTACATCTCTCCATTCATGTCGTCACTGGTACAGTCCTGATGCATGTAGGAGTTGTTGCTTGGCAACTGATCATCACTAAACAATAACGTTTGATTCAAATTTTCATCAATGGCTTTCCTTTCATTTCCAATCAATACATAGTAAGGGAACGTTCAGGTTAGTTCAGATATTGGGGTTTGAAACACTCACATTTTCTCCCTCTCAGCAAATAACACGAAACATTTATGACTCATCTTTGGATGTGATCAATTTTTCCAACCAGCAATTACAGTTAAAAGCCGAAAGTGGGTCAGGTGGATGTAGTTTTCACATCTGGTGCCCGCTGCTCTTTCTATCTGACACAGTCAGGGGTAGCAGGTGCATTAGCTGAGGGTCTGGTGAGTGCGCTCTGCCAATTACTCATTATTAAGAGTCTCTGTGAGTGAGTGGACAGGGAAAGTATGTGAGCAGATGGAGGATCAGAATCTGTTGATTGATGTTTGACTTTTTCTCTAAGAAATCCTGCTGTTAATGCTGTCGTTCCAGTGTTGCATATTTAATGGCATTGTGTGGTTGACATTTTTGGGATTGTTCTTCGCATTCTTCTTTGGGGCATATTAAATATGTAAGGGTCAGTGTACAGCCTTGACTGAGCGCTGCTGCTGCTCTTATTATACAGTTGCTAAGCAAATAAATATATGGCTACAAAATATTAATTTCACAATTATTTAAATATATATTACTTAAAGATTTTCTTACATTTTCTCATTAGCAAATAAAACCTAAACGTTTAGGTTTCTAGTATGACTCGGCCACTTTATTAGGTACACCTTCAAACTGGTCATTAACGCAAATTGCTAATCAGCCAATCACATGGCAGCAACTCAATGCATTTAGGCATGTAGACATGGTCAAGACGATCTGCTGCAGTTCAAACTGAGCATCAAAATAGGGAAAAGAGGTGATTTAAGTGACTTTGAACAAGGCATGGTTGTTGGTGCCAGACAGTCTAGTCTGAGTATTTCAGAAACTGCTGGGATTGAGTCGTAATATTGTGTTGAAATTAGCACTAGTAAAGATGTCTGAGGGTGTGGAATAGTTGTTTGTGGGCAAACATCGGTCCCTTGAATTTGAATCAAGTGGATAATTTATATTTAAAGATGACTCTTTAATGCTGCTGCATTCTGGATCAACCAAAGAGTCCTGACAGTACACACTGAAAGGTTTTTCAAGGGAGCATTGCAATAGCCCAGCCTGGAGAGAACAAGAGGTTGAACGGTAGTTAACAGTAGCATGCTCTAATATAAGGCCCTGCTTATACTCTTAATGTTGTGTACTGTATGTCAAATCCACATATGGCTATTATAGTAGCTCAAATGTTCCCAGCTGTTCTAAATGGGAGTATGGTTGATACACCTAGCTGGATGGAGAAATTGTGATGAAGTATTGGTTTGGCCAAAACCACAAACAGTTGTACCTCGGTGAGATTGAGCTGAAGTTTAGGCATGCAGAGATACAATCTGCTTTCATCAGCTCATCAGAATACAATGAGAAGTAGACTTATGTGTCATCACTATAGCAACAGTATGAAAAGTCATGTTTCTAAGTGACACATCCAAGTGATACTGTGAGTACAGATAGAGAAGAAAAGCGGTCCAAGAACTGAGCCCCGAGGCACACCCAGTAGCTAGATGTTGCACTATATTGTGTTAAAGTAAATAATGTTCAGTTTCTTTCTCGTGATTGGGCTTTGTGGCACTTCAGTCACCAGGAGCTATGGCTGTAAATTTCTGTTTAGGCTGAAAATATATTTTGATTTTCAAAGGGCCAGTAGCTCTTGACTTGCGTTTTTTTGTTCATCAAGGACCACAGTTTCAGCTAATAACATTCTTTAATGTCCACCAGAAGAAATTAAATGACCTACATTGAAAAAAATAGCCTGAGAGTGAGTAAATTTAACAGCAGATGTAATCTTGGTGTTATTCTGGAGTCATGTATGGGCTTCAGTAGCCACGTCACAGCAGTAACCAAATCAGCATACAATTATCTCAAAAAACATTGCAAGACTTGCAATGCTTTGTTTCCAGTAAGGACTTAAAGAAACTTGTTCATGCTTTTATCAGCAGCAGTGTGGATTACTGTAATGAACTTCTCACAGGTTTTCCCACAAAGACAGTCAGACATTTGCAGCTCATCCAGAACTCTGCTGCCAGGAAATTAAGAGAACATCACCTGAGGTCTTTACACTGACTCCCAGAATAGATTTTAAAGTATTATTACTAGTCTATAAATCACTAAATGGCCTATGACCTCAGTACATTACAGACATGCTCACTGGATACAAACCTAACAGGTCACACAGATTTCTAGGATCAAATAAAATAGAAATTCCAAGAGTTCATTCAAAGCAGGGTGAATCAGTCTTCAGCTATTATACCCCGCTGCTGGAATCAGCTTTTTAGAAATGATCAGATGTGCTCCAACATTATGCACATTCAAATCAAGACTAAAAAACACATCTGTTCAGCTGTGCCTTTAGTAAATGAGCACCGTGCTACGTCCGACAGATCGCACTATTATGTCTTTCTTTCTTTTTCATTCTTTTGTAACCTGTTGTAACACATTTTAACCTGTTTATATATGTTTTAATCATTTTTATTCCTTGTTTTTATTTTCTTAAACTTTTCTCTTTTATTTGCTTATGTAAAGCGCTTTGAATTACCATTGTGTATGAATGTGCTATATACATAAACTTGCCTTGCCTTTTTGGTGAGCTATCCCTTTAACAAATGCATAACTTCATGGTTGGTAAAAGAAAACGAACCTGTCACTTTTCTACATTTTCTCATCAACTTCCTGTTTATCCTTCCTTTTTACACTCTTTTTTCTGTTACACAGAGTTTCATTTTAGATCAGCCACACAAAAGTACAGAGCGCCAATATGTGTGACTTTATTCCTCTGGAGTGTTCCTGTAACTCTCTGGCTTTGTGAAGGCAGCGTCCTCATTCCTGTCAGATTTCTCCTGAGTCTCGCTCATAATCACCGGCATCTTATTAAATAAATGACAGGCATTAAGCTGGCACACACACACATGCCTGTAGCTGTCTGAGTGTGTGACTTGACCGGAGCACTGAGGGGGTTTTGTGCGACTGATAGCAGCTTTAAGACAGATTGTACCTATGGGGGACAGTAAGTCACATTTCGCTGTGCACAAACATCTGCTCGCTCGCTCTCTTAATGAAAACCATACGAGGGAATCATTTAAACGACAGTCTTTGCTAACTGTCTGGCTAAGATTGCAGAAGTCTCCGTATCCATGGCAGCAGTTGATTTGCCAGGCTACAGTCTTGCTGTTCAGTCTGTTAGTAATGTGTCACCTGTACACTTCTGATGCAACACCAGTGGCGCTGCACAGATGGCATTCCTCATTGTCATTTCCTGTTAGGCTATTCACGCACCGTTTTGACACATTGAGATTTAAACCGAGTCGGTTACATGTCACTGGCCATTTAGATGTCAGTAGATGAGGGTGGATATTTTTTGGGGAATCAGGGCTGAAGTGGTTTGTTCAGCAACTATGAACAGTTCTGTTCATCGAGATTTAATGTTACTTTACACCATGGTTTTTTTTGTCAGATAAGGCAACGCTATCTCACAGAAATTTGTAATTTTTTGATCTGGTGGCTAATTCATTTGAATTTGTATGATCTCATTGGTACAAGTTAGTACGATTTGCTTAACCCACAGTAACGATTGGGTTTAGTGGTGAGGTTTAGTTCCACGCCTCCTTTTAAAAAGTTTTGTATGACTGAAGATAACACAAAACTGACTAAACATAAAATAGTTATGTTTGCTCGTGAGGCAAGTCTGGATGATGTTAATGTTGGCTGAAATTAAAATAATTTTAATCTTGTAAAAACAAGTTGAGTTAAAAACAAGTGGAGTTGAATCAGAGATCAGTGTGTAGTGAGAGGAATGAAATAGACCATGTTTCTGAATGACAGGTTTTAGTAATGCAATGTATTTAAAGAAGATAATTGGTCCAAGCACTGAGCCCATAGCTAGGTTTTGACATTTCTGTTGTTAGATAATAGTAATATTCTAAATAATGTTTGATTTCATTGTTACGTGTTTATGTTGTTATAGTGCATGAGACATAACATTAAGTGAGTTTCTAATGGTGCTGTGTGAAAATAAAAAATCACAACAAATGAATATGTGAAATAAAAATAACAATTTATTAAACAATGATAATAAACTATGGATCTATGAATTTGGAATATAATTTAAATTTTACCAAAACAAAGGAATAAAAATAACAAAACCATTTAACTAAACCCCAACCCACTAAACTAACTATTCATTTATTCATTTATTCACTTTCTTGTCAGCTTAGTCCCTTTATTAATCTGGGGTCGCCACAGCGGAATAAACCGCCAACATATGCAGCATGTGTTTTACACAATCCAGCTGCAACCCATCTCTGGGAAACATCCATACACACTCACACACATACACTATGGACAATTTGGCCTACCCAATTCACCTATACCACATGTCTTTGGACTTGTGGGCGAAACCAGAGAACATGCAAACAGAAATGCCAACTGACCCAGCTGAGGCTCGAACCAGCGACCTTCTTGCTGTGAGGCAGTTGTGCTACCCACTACGCCACCGTGGCTCCCAAACTAACTAACCAAAGAAAAAATACGGCGGACCAACCTTTTAAATACGGCGGAACAACTCCTGATTGGTGCGCCAAGTGGTGTCGTGATGAGTGACTACCTTCTTGACCAATGGTCACACACCTGGGGCAGGACAGAAATCAATGCAGGGAAAAGGGAGAGAGAGCACAACATAAAACAAAATACGTAGAAAGTAAAATCATTCACACACCAGCTGTTTTACTTTATAACACCTCAATTTATCACTCGGAGCCATGATATAAATTACATTTTTCTGAAGTTGTTTTCTTGAATCTAAAAGTGCTGAACGCCATTGACTTGCGTTTTATGAATCACCAAAGACCACAAAGGAAAGAGAAAAAAAAACACTCTGCTCATGTTCTAGTAAAGATAAAAGTCAGTTATATGTCACTGAACATTAAAATGTCAGTAAATGAGCGTGGATATTTTGGGGAATTAAAACTGAAATGGTTCGTACAGCAGCTTCGCACAGTTGTGTTCAACCCGAGCTCATGTTACTTCTCTGTGGTTAATGGTGTTGTTGTTTTGCACTTGACTTTGCCTTTGGGGATAAATATAGCACAGTGTGTTTTTCTTTTCACTTAGAAAACTTTCTTAAAGGGATAGTTCAACCAAACATGAGAACACTTTCATCATTTATTCACCCTCATGTTGTTTCACAGTGAGTCGTTGACTTCAGAGTCGCTGTGAGACACTGAGTTGAATTCAAGAGTGGATTGGTGAATCAGATCAAATGAATCAGATCTTTTTTTAAGTGAAAAAAGAAGAATTTATTTACATGTTTGATATATTAATGCCTTGCCTCAAAGTTATAGGCTAGCACATTTCTATTCATTCATTTTCCTTTGGCTTAGTCTCTTTATTCCTCAGGGGTCGCCACAGTGGAATGAACCGCCAACTTATCCAGCATATGTTTTACACAGTGTATGCCCTTCCAGCTGCAACCCAGTACTGGGAAAAATTTATTCATGCTCATTCACACACATACACTATATATTCTACATTCAATAACAGTTGTATGACTATATATTTAAAAAGAAATAGTTAAATAGTTTTTGATTCATGGGTGTTTTACACTTACAGTAGAAATTTCATTATGTAACTTTGGTCTCCGCCCTAGGAACTTGATTTTAACTAACTTTAACTTGATTTATTCCTTAGAATGCAGGATTTGAATGACATGCAGGTGATGAGAGAAAACTCTCCATCATTCACTGCTGAAAGTTTTGTTTTGATTTATTCATCCATGCATCTTTCCAAAGCAAGGTTAATTAGGTATAATTCAACCGAAATAAATTAAAAGTTCCAAAGTTTATGAGATTCTTTCTTCTATTGAACACAAAAGAAGATTTGTTTTGCTCGAGCTGATTTGCTGTGCAAGTCAGTGCTTACAGGATTCCAATTTTTTTCTGTTTTTAACAGAAGAAGAAACTCATACATTTTGAAAAAGGTGAAAGATGACAGACTTTTCATTTTTGGGAGAACTATCTCTTTAACAAGCTAAAATCATTTTTGATATTTAAATAAAACAAACTTATAATAATAATGGCGCCACGGTGGTGTAGTGAGTAGCACGTTCGCCTCACAGCAAGAAGGTTGCTGGTTCGATCCCCGGCTGGGCCAGTTGGCATTTCTGTGTGGAGTTTGCATGTTCTCCCTGTGGTTGCGTGGGTTTCCTCCGGGTGCTCCGTTTTCCCCCACAGTCCAAAGATATGCGGTACAGGTGAATTGGGTAAGCTAAATTGTCCGTAGTGTATGTGTGTGAATGAGAATATATGGATGTGTTTCCCAGAGATGAGTTGTGGCTGAAAGGGCATCCGCTGCGTAAAACAAATGCTGGATAAGTTGGTGGTTCATTCCGCTGTGGCGACCCCAGATTAATAAAGGGACTAAGCCAAAAAGAAAATGAATGAATGAACAAACTTATAATAATATAATTGAGTGATAATTTATTTAATATTTATTATCATTATATATTTATTAATCATTTATTAACATAATATCAATGTATTTTTATTTACACTGTTTTTGTTAATATTACTAAATAAATTTTGTTTTTGTTTTTTGAGCAATCGAGATGGTGCCTCTCTTCAGAATGCCCCACGCAACCTAGTACTGCCTGCTAATAGCATCAAGCAATATTTAGGTGTGAACCTTTGAAAGAGAAATTGGGGAAAAATATAAAAGAATCAAAAATATATTGAAGGGCTAATAATTCTGACTTCAACTGTGCACTACCTGACTAAATTCTTGTCCTGGATCCCAGTTGTAAGAGCAACAAACAATAACTTGACTTCTACTTGATCATTTGGAAGAGTGGCAGAAGGTAGATTTTTCTGATGAATCATCTGTTGAGCTGCATCCCAATCATCACAAATACTGCAGAAATGTTCCTAATGGAACCCGCATGGACCCAAGATTCTCACAGAAATCAGTCGAGTTTGGTAAAGGAAAAATCATGGTTTGGGGTTACATTCAGGATGAGGGCATGCGAGAGATCTGCAGAGTGGATGGCAGCATCAATAGCCTGAGGTATGAAGACATTAGTGCTGCCCATTACATTACAAATCTCTGGAGAGAGCACAAATTCTTCAACAGGATAGTGCTCCTTCTCATACTTTAGCCTCCACATCAAAGTTCCTGAAAGCAAAGAAGGTCAAGGTGCTCCATAATTGGCCCGCCCAGTCACCAGATATGAACATTATTGAGCATGTCTGGGGTAAAATGAAGGAAGAGGCATTGAAGATGAATCCAAAGAATCTTAATGAACTCTGGGAGTCCTGCAAGAACACTTTCTTTGCCATTCCAGATGACTTTATTAATAAGTTATTGGAGTCGTTGCAGAGATGTATGGATGCAGTCCTCCAAGCGCTTGGGAGTCATACAAAATAATAATTCTTTTTTTCACTGCACCATGACTTTATATTCTACACTGTACATTATTTCTGTTAAATGACAAGACAAAAGTCAGACCTTACTGTCTTAATTAAATAACTGAAAATCAAGACATGATCATATTTTATTTTGGTAAAAGCGTAATCTAGAGGCCTTTGCCGTTCATATAAGCCAATTCTGATACCAAACGATCAACTAGAAGTTATTATTTGTTGTTCCTAAAACTTTTCAGGTAGTGCTTATTAAGTTGATTTTAAGTTTAATGGTTTGGACGGTTAATTTGATTCAGCCTAAAAATGTAAACAGCAACAATTTTTTCCTGTGTTTTCATTTCTAGTACATTGCAACATAGTTCAACACATTACAATACTATTATCTTTACCTCATTAATGTTCCTTCAGAACCTCTAAATTCCACTTACAGTATCTACAGAATGCTATAGGACCAGTTTATTACATACCATTTCAGAAACTGCCAATAATCTCACAAGAAATGCCCTTTCCAGATGTTCACTCAGAATTATGAACTCTGCCTGTTCGTCTTTGCCGTCAGCACTGAATGTTCACAGTTCAGAGCAAAGCACCGCAATGACCCTTCATGTCAAGCCGAACTCTGTCTCTCTCTTTCTCTCATCCTCCTCATCTGTCATCCCTCTCTTCCCGTCTCTCCGAGTCCTGCGCTTGACGCCTCACTGAGCCTATTCATGAAAACACAAGTAAAGGAGAAATAGAGATAGTGGGAGAAAAATGAGAGAAAGAGAAGGCCACAGGACGAGAAGAGAAGAGAGGAGGAGTGCGGTGAGAGAACATCATTAAGGAGAACAAACGCTTCATGAAAGATTCTCTTATAATGCATGAGGGTGTTCGTCCGTGAAGGATTTCATCAGTCGTCCGAGCTCCGCAGCATTCCTCCTGCGCTTCATCACAATAGGGCTGCACGGTTAATCAATGAGTAAACTAGATTACCATTACCGTTGATACAGTTATCTGATTGATAAAAGCAGTGATTAAGTGATTATCTGTTGCGTCAGAGGATTATAGTTATAGTATTTGTGCTTAGCCTTGGAAAGCAATCACAGAGTTTGCACATGAATGCCCGACTGCTATTTATAATGTAACGTAAACAGCATGGCAATTTTAAAAATCCATCATTGAATAGGAGACAAACATGTCCAATCATATTTAAAAATGATTTTATTGTCTTGCAAGAGAAGACCAGACAACCATACAGAAACACAGGTCACTGCAGAGTGTGACAAATAAGGGAGGGCTTTCTACCGCTTATATCTGTTCTTCAGGGTTACATTACAGACCTTTACAGACCTTTACAGACCATTACAGTACTTTTGCACACAAGACAAAGATATTAACAAGAATATTTGAAGACTATCATGTTAGCCCCCCCAAACCATATCCATAACCAAATCCATATCCATAACCATAACCATATCCAACCATTTAGATAGAAATCCAATATTTCATAAGCATTCAAGATTGGGGAAAATAATTTTTTTCTTCCACAGTAAATAACATAAATTGTGCTTGTTTTTGGTGGATTTTTAAGGTGCACCTCAGATTATTGTATACTTCTGAATTTATGTTTTGTGAAAGATTTTTTTAAAGTATATGCAGTGTCATAGGGCTAGTTTACTCGAAAATTAAAATGATGTGATCATCTACTCATTCTCCACTTGTTTGAAACATGCTTAAGTTGTTTCTTTTGTTGCAAACAAAAGTGCTTTGGAAAATGGCAGAAATAAGCATTGGATGTCAATGGCTACCAGTTTTCAGCATTTTTAAAAATATTTACAGTTTGATTAAAAAGAAAAAAAGAAACTCATAAACGTTTGAAACCGCTTGAGGGTGAGCAAATGTTGAGTATATTTTCACTTTACTTTTCATTTTTGTGGTATTTGAATATTCTTTAGGTTTTTCTTCGATTTTTATTTGCTTGCTTTATTATTTCTGTTATCTTTACAATTAAAATAAATTTATCAATTATATTCACTAAATAAATGTGCTTGTAGTACTCTTACAGGGTTTATTTATACAACATTGATGTATTACAAAGGTTTTTCATTTGCATTTTTAAAAAGTTCTGTGTACCCCTGCTAAAAAAACCCCAAACAAAACAAAAAAGTTGACTAGCCTTTTTATTGGTGGGTTTTGGCCATTTCCAGGCTGGTTATAGTCATTTTCAGCCTGTTGGTCAGGCTGGAAGACAACAAAGCCTGGTTTAAGCTGTATATGGAAATGGAATCAGTCTGGAAATGTCCAAAACCCCTCTTCACCTGGGAAATGACAGCACAGTCTCACTGCAATTGGTAACTTTTTGATTTAGTGGCGAACTTGTTTCTCATTCATGCAGTTTAGTATTATTTTCTCATCCCCCAATGATAGTTGGATTCAGGGGCAGGGTTGGGTGCCACACCTCCTTTTAAAAATCATACATTTTCATACGGCTGAACTCGTACGAATTAGCCACTAAACTAAACTGACAAAATGTAAAATAGTTACGTTTCCTCGTGAGATCAGACTGGAAATGTTGATGTTGTCAGAATGACGAAAATGACTAAGATGCTGTAAGGCCAATAGATGGACTTTGTTCATCATAAACCCTATTAGATGTCTTCTAATCAACTTTCTTTCCCGAAGTCACTTCTGCATTTCAAATTATGATTTTTTTTACATCTCGTTTTGGAAAAGTTGGCTTTCTACTTTAATTTTATTCGTAGTAAACTTGTTGTTTCGTTTGGGGTTTTAAAATTAAAGTTTTACTTCAAACATCTTTTTTTAGTTCACTGTGTTATTGCATACAAATCCATCAAATATCTCTGTAGGAAAGTTTGAGTTTTTGTTTTTATTCATGGCACCTCATTGTAACAAATTTTACTTAAATATTTGCCTTTTTTTTATTTTTTAGTTTCACCAAGATCTAATTAACACACGAGCCAAAGTTCAGTTGATTATGTGAATACAGAAGAGCAGTTCTCTGATGTACTTTGTACATGCCGTTGGTCTGGTTCGTGCCGTTTTAGTAAATGCCGGTTTCTATAGTACTATGGTACATTAAATCAATCATTAATCGGTCTTTATTAATGTATATGCTGTATTAAAGTGCAATGTAAAATGGCACTGTCACAGTACCTTTTAGTTTTGCCTTTCAGGGGTCTGCATTTTGGTCAGTCTCAGGCTTTTTACATTATCAATGAGGTTTGAGTGAACAGAGGTCCATTACAGAATAGCTTTTAAGGAAAATGTGGAGAATCTTTAGCATCATCTAAAACATTTACTTTGATAGCTGGATACACTTCAGCTGAGATTAAATGGAGATTGGGATGAATGCTGGAAGCTTTTAAACTAATTCAAGTACAGAAACACACTCAATTGCATGAGCCCCGGAATAAACCTTGATCACTTTACAATCCAAGTACACTAAACAGGTCTGTGTGTGCTCTTGTGTGATTTTTCCGTTTATTTTAAGATGCTGGATGTTAGGTAATTTATGACAAGTCTGTACTGTGCTTGAGAGTGGGGGAAAAAATATAAACGAACAAAAAATAATCAACAGTCTAACACCCTTTCCTCACACTTTCAACACACACACTCACTCACACTTTAGAACTCAATTTTAGAAGTTCTTTAGCTGTTCTGTCTTCTGTGAGGAAAAATTATTTTGCTCCGTTCTCGTGTTTTAAAATGGATAATGGAAAAAGAGGAAGAGCCTAGTCAAGGACTCACATTTGTGCTAATCTAAGACATGAGGCTTGTTCTTTGGTTTCACTTACTGACCTTTCTTAAGCTCTGATTGGCTGAGACTGTAAAATGTGTAAAAAGAACAAAGTCTGTCATCTGCCGAGAACAGACCTGTGAACCAAGGTCTTTTATATTGATTGCTAGTGCTAACTATTTGCCACTTTTGACCTCTTTTACCGCAATCGTTAGTGGTAAAACGTTATTACTCTTGCTAGATTATTTATCTTATCTAAAATATCAGTGAATCTGTTTATTTTATTATTATTATTTTTTTAGTATTTAGTATTTATTCATTTTTAGAAATCGATGAAACACCTGTTTCATTCATTTTCTTCTTTGCACTTGTGTACATTGTTTTATTGTCAGTTTTGTTTTGGTTGTTATCTTAATATTCATTTCCTTTTTTTACAGCAATCTATCTCTGTGATCTATTTCAGTTGTTTATCAATAGTGTTACGCCCTGTGTGGCCCGGAGAATGAAAATGGCTAAACATAATTATGATAGCCCAATATCTTCTAAATTCCCCTGAGATGTTAGCTGCTATGAATCAACACAGACAACGCACGTGGCAAAAAGTGGTTTGCATTATTTACAATGAAAAAGATAAGAAAGGAAAATAGGATTAGATAATCACCCACAGTATACTTACAAATGTGGACAATAAATGCAAAATAAGCAAGTTGAAACAAACCTTACAGAGTGAAGGAAACTAAGTGGTGCCAAATCGAAGAAAATAAATTAAATACGTTAACTAAACCCTCCCTATCTATACATAACTACAGAGAAAGCTGAAAAAACATCTTCTGCGTCACACACCCCTAACTACAACTGCACTCCCTAACAAAGGGTAGCACCTGCTTCTTACCTAATGTTTTAACAGAAATCAGCTACGTGTATGTAACATGTAAGTCACGTGACATACTTTACTTTCACTTCCCTTTAAGTAGATTTAAGCAATTTAGTTTGAACGTTCAGAGTAGATGTACAACTCAAAACAATGAAGCGAAATAGAGAACAGGCTAAACACACAAGTGTCACAGAAAGACAAAGAGCAGTGACAGGAGGCGAAGGATTCCCCCATTCTGGTGTAGGTCGTCACTGGAGTGCTTAAGTGACCCTTATTCTTTTCTCATTGGTCCACTTGTGAAAACTTCGCTAGCTAATCGGAACACCTAGATTTTAAAAGGATAGCCGACAGCAAATTAAAACAGAAAAAAGAGAAGGGAACAACAAATCAACACCCTCAGGCATGTAACAAATAGTATTTTATAAATACTGTAAAGAGCCCCTATTATGGGTTTTTGAAAATGACCTTCCATGCCATGTGTAACACAGCTCTAAGTGAAGTGAAATATCCAGCTAAGGCTTAAATCTGAAAGTGCACAGTGTTTAAAACTATTGAGTCATCTATAAAAGAGTCGACTCATAGTGCTTTAATTGAATAGCCTTGATAAAGTGTCTTTAGACGTTTCGACGTGAGGTGGATACAAAACTTAAGCCGCACCCATTTGTTGAAAATGACAATTGAACCCCCCTGGCCCCGCCCACAAACACAGTCGCAAGAAAAAGAAAAAAGCAGAACACTGTAGCAGGTGCTGGTTAAATCATGTCGTGAAGACGATGTGCTGAGCTGGATATTATTGGAAGTGTGAGGATGAACCAAAGATGAGACTGTGAAGAGACAGTGGTTGAAGTTTATTTCTGCAGAAATACCTCAGCATTATAACCCCAGCCTAGTGCTTCAGCAATCTACATGTTCACAAGGGGGGATTTGTCGGCCGTTTGTTAAAGAAAGGATCAGAAAAGACTATTGATGTATGGGACTTTGCAGAGCTTAACAGGAACTTTACAGTACCCAGTTCATGGACCAGTTTCTTCCTCCATTTCACAAGTGTAAGTACGTGCGATGTAAAATGGTTGCCTCCTTATTTTCTCTAGCTTGCAAATTATATATTTGATTGTGTTTTGTTACTTGTAACCCCTTGTAGTGTATCTGGTTAACTCTTTATATTCTCATATCGTGTCTAAAGCCATGTTGCTTTTGACGCTGTGTGTATTAACACTGTTTTTACTTATGGTTAAGAATAGAGCAATGTGCTGGTGTTTAACTGCAATGCTTTAGTGCACTTCTGCATTAGGTTCACACACATACCAACATTTTCAACATTTGTCCCTGAAAATCCTGGAGACCGGGGGGTTAACTTGGCGGGGGGGGGGGGGGGGGGTGGTGGGGTTAGGTGTCTGAATAACACTGTTGAGAACCGGGTACTGTGTACTGTGGTGTTAGTAAATACTGTGAAGAGTGTTGTGGGCCGCCGCTGTGATCGGATCCTATACCAATGTTTGCTACCCAGGGTGTTTGCATACCGAGGGCCATGGTGGGCATTTCTCTCTATCTCGCTCGCTGAACGCAGTCCACCAATCACAACAGACTGTCATCGGTCCAATCAGTGCAGATTAGCATCACGCTAAGGTGGGGTTCGAGAACAAATTAATAGCTGAACGATCCATATGAGAGTGGTAGGGATAATTATGTAAAAAATGAATGCATATTATAAGACAATGAAAGTGTTTTTTGACCTTTTTTAATGCAAAATAGGGGCTCTTTTAAACTGAATATTCTGCATGTGTTTAATAAATTTAATAATGATGTTACTACTACTACTACTACTAATAATAATAATAATAACAACAATAATAAGCTTATAAACTTTTCGCTATGGAAAAAATAAGACACGACTTTAAAGTTCTCTGATTTTCTAAATGTTTGAAAGCACCATTACTTTTAACAAGTAGCTTCATAATATTTAGCTGTTAATCTGCGAAGAGCAGCTTAGTAAGAATGAAAGAGTCTAAGCTAGCTTTGCATGGGGATAAAAGATAAGCTCTGTTGTAAAAGTGGTAAAGGACTAAGAACAGATGCACAGATTTTCCGGCTTCGTCCTCTTGAATAAGTTGGCAGATCCTTAGTCTGGAGCTCTCATAGTGTAGTTATAACACAATGTCCCTTGTTATGTCAATTATTGCACAGCTTTATCAGAAACATTCTCTCGATCTGTCTAAAGATAGTCCCATACTGAACACTCGGGCCTGAACACCAGCTCTTCTGCAATCGATCTGTATCGTCAGGGGCCTTGAATGATTCACTCTTGCAGACCAGCAGATAATGGCACCTCTGGGATCCTTAACATTGGGCCTTCATGCTGATCTGGAGCTTTCTGCCTCTGAGGAAATATAGAGGTATATGAGAGATGCTTGTGCTTCTGAGTCTGCAGCTATAGCAGAAATGCAGGTGGACTTCAAAATTAAAACTTTACTGTAGAGGATAATGCGCAGTCAGCTGGTCATAACTGGAAAATAAATATAAACTGGGTTAACTGGTTTTAAATGAAATTTATTTATCATGAGAGATGAAAGAGAGTGTGACGTGTAATGAGAAATATTCAACTCGCAAGGCGATTTATATATTTTTTGCAAATTACATTGTTTCTTCAGTAAGTAGTGACGTACTGTAACTTAGAGAACTATGACTCGACCTATTCGCTTGGAAATTGTTTTGCTGCTTGTCTAAACTACGCATTTAAAATGAGCTGAATCAACACAATTCTTAAGGGTTTGTTTGGGACAACTTAATTGTTTCATGTTCGATCCACTTAAATTTGTAAAAACAATTAAGTTAACTTAATTGATTTGTGTTGGAACAACATGAAGGAACCCAGCATTTTTTTACAGTGTAATTGAGAAACAAAGAAGAGTGTCTTGTTATATTATGGAAACAATTTTAATGATCTAAATCTATTTTACTTTTACTTGTTTATTTATTCAGCCTTCTTATATGTGAGATTACTTATACAGTATGTATACAAAATACTAGTACATATTCATTAGTTACTTGTGCTTTCTTTAAACCATTTGCCCGAGTAGTTTTACATCTAATACCATGGTTAAACTATGGTTTGTGTAGCAAAACTGTGGTTAGTTTGTGGTTACCATTGTTTTTTTTTAAGTATAATACTATAAATAAAACCAAATCAAGAGTTTTTTTTTAAATCATTCACATTCGATTCCTTCAGCAACACTGAATCATTAATGGACCACTGAATCATTCATGCAACCAATTAATTCAGGTAGCAACAATTAGCCTAATATTGCTGTGGATGAGTTAAAACCATTTTTATTGATGGAGCAAAAACTGACGAAAGAAGCTGCCAATATTTCACCTACGGAAAAAAAGTGTCAATATTAACTTTATAGTATTAATTAAATTGAATTTGGAAGTGAACAATACTTGTACCCAAAACAGTAAGTGTTGGTTTGAATGTTAGCATGACTGCCGCTTATCCTCTCAACTCTCATGTTGTCATCTGTTTCACCCCTGAGAGCTCTTACAAGCAGAGTGCTTATGATAGACCGAGAGCTAACAGTCTTCATAAAGCCTGATACTATCTGAAAGTACAGAAGTGCTTAGTCAGCTCCTGCAGGAGCAGTTAGCCAAGCACAAGAGGGATTATTTTGGAGTGCAGAAACCGAAATCAATACCAATCTAAATAGAGAAACACGCGCATGTGCGATTCTATTTGTTTACACAGGCGTGGAAGCTATTCGATATATCGTATCAACGCTGATCATCTTTGAACTGACCCCCTTTAAACATATGCAGAGTCCTTTATCGCTATACATGATTCTGCTCATGTTAATCAATTTGTTTCTTCATGACCTCATCATATGAGAACAATAATAATATGCAGAATCATTCTACAGGGATATAATTGTCTATTAAAAGTCCGTCTCCTCACAGAGCTGAAGAAAAGCCTGTGTGTGCCTGTGAAAAAAGACCAGAACAGGAAAGCTAATTATCACCACTGGCACTCCCACTGTTAACACTACGCCAGCTAAAGCGGAGAGTGTGAGCACACGAGGCTAATATGCAAATACTGCTGTTAATTATGGAATGCTTGGTTGTGGAATAAGTTTTTTTTTTTTCTCGCGTGCAGGTTAGGCAAAGCCAGTTAGCGCTTCTTATTTTAGCGAATTGCTAGACTCAATTTAAATCAGCTGATGGCAGTGATCTGTGCATATTATTTATTCCTGGGTTTCTGTGAACTCTTAAATATCAAACGATCAGTCAAATGGTGTCTTGGATCGTATTATGTGTTCAGCAGAATAAAGAAACTCATAAAGGTTTAGAACCACTTAAGGGTGAGTAAATATTGAGTACATTTCATTTCTAAAACTATCCCATTAACATTAAATCTGTAAATCATATATCTGTTTTCATGCTGCTTATATACATTATTAGATAATAGTTTTTTTCTATTAAGTACAACTACTTATTTCTTAGTACTTGTGCTTTTTTATTTTAAAATACAATATTTTAAAAAACATACCTTGCTATTACATTACATAAAAGTATGTATTAGTTAAAAGTGTGAAGTTGTTGGCTGTTTGTCAGCGTTCTTGCATCCTTGTGTTCTTGTGTAGTGTCGTTATCCATTGTTAAGTTCAGTCCAAACACAACACCGCAAGAATGGAGGACAGGTGAAAGTTTCTGGATGGGTTCTTGATAATGAGGATGCGTGGATACAGACTTGAACGCAAAACTCATTTGAGAAGTCCCAGAAGTCATTGCGACTGAATAAAGGAGGAGGGAAGCGCAGCATTCTATACCTATTTATCATTAAAGTTCAGAGATAAAACCTTTTAATCGCAGGAGTTTCCCTAAATGAGACTAAATGAGAAAAATCTTAATAGAGGCATGAACACATTAAGGTTTGTATATTTGTTGAAATTCATATTAAAATCTGTTTTATTTGTTTTGTGCAAAGATGATTTGTAAGGTTTTGTGCATGTTATATATTGAACTGGGGGAAAACAAATTGTTGTATGAATGCTGTAATGTCTAAATAATTTGTCACATGAAGGTCATGTGACCCTCAGGAAGAACGCAGCAACTCTTGGAGGACGTATTCAGTCCCTTTAGGGCAAGTCAACTAACTCGGCGTCCATCTTTGAAACGCCTCTTGGGGAGTATGCTCGGGCATTCTTTCTGAACGGGGAAACATCAGATTCTCTAAAATGTTTGCCAAGCTTACGATTACATTACATATTTGGAACCACCAATAAAATTAAATAACAACTTATACGTTTCAAAAGTTTAGTTTCTAAACGTCTGAATCAAACAAAAATCTGCATATTTTCAGGTTGACCGAGCTAATGCGCATGTTCATTCAAAAGGAATGCGATCACGACACCAACCACATTTATGGCCGTTCTGTACATTATCATCCTCTGGATAATGGTCGTCAGATCGCACTGGTTTTCTGAAGTCATCCACAACTTGGTCTTCATGGTAAATCTCCTCCAGAAATAACATTGACTCTTTGTTTACAAGTCTGGGGGCGTTTGGGTAATTCCTGTCATGTGATATGTGTTTGACAGGACGGACTGTACCTTGCGATCATTTCATACAGATTATAAAACCAAAAAACTTTTGTTTTCAAGTGCACTTGGTTCATTTAAAAGCACAGATATCAAGCTTTATCTGGATCCATTTCTTTTGTCTGTGAAGCAAGTATTCGCTGACATTCCAGTGTGTTTGTTGACCACCAAACTGTCATAAAAGCACATGTCTGAGCTTCCCCGTCAGTCTATAGTGATCGATGATTGGCTCCTGTACTAGTAGGCGGAGCTTCGTTCACCATATTGACTGTTACACTTTACCTCATTCAAAACTATGCGAGTGACATGTCTTGTGTATTCTATGGTCTTTGGTTCAGTGTTCTCATAGGCTCCTGAGTTCGTTATTCCGAGATAACTTGGCAAGAACACTCTCCACAAGAACGCATGTCCATTCTCTGCATTCTTTGCAATTGAGAAACAGATATTTTAGTGATGGATCCCTAAAGAAGTCAATAGCAAAATTTGAAATTTGTTACTAGTAACCATTGATCTAATGAGTATTGCTACTGTATTTATTTTATAGGGAATATTGTTTAATGAATAAGGACTACATTAAAGGAATGAATAATTACTAACATTTGACGATTTGACAGAAGTACTTGTGTGTATATAAAAAATGCAGTAGGAAAAGCAGCCATTAAATAAGTACTTGAGTAAGTATAAGAATGTAAGTGTCTAAAAATACAATACTGAAAAAAAGATTTAAAGATGATTGCTTGGATTTACTCATTTTTTTAAGTGGTTAAGTGTTTGTAAACTATTTGGGCTAAATTTAAACAAACAAATTGAGTTCTATTTGTTTGCTTAAAATCAACCTGTATAAATTGTTAGCAACAATTTATCAGAAATCTTTTTTTTTTCAGTGTAGAAGAATGGTATATTAATTTTTTTAAACAGCTTGCTAAAGTCATGATCACTAGCTAGCTGTAGTAAAAATTATAAACATGGATGTTGTTGTCCAGCTTAAAACCGGATGGAGTAACATAGACTGCGGCTCTGCTGATTCATTTTCAGAGAGGGAGTTTAAAGACATCAGGAACTTAAAGCTCCAGTAAATATGACCAAATAGGAATAAGTGGATTTAACTGCATTTGCTGTTATTACGGTTATTATTGTTATTTTGAGGCATTTGTGGAATTATAGTCATCATTTATGACATTTGGACTGGAATTTCTGTATATATGTTTGGAAGCATAAGACACTTGATGAGAAGATTGGACCCGTTGAGTTTGTAGCTTGTTCACTTCCCTCAACATGATTATGAACAAATGTCAGTCTTTTTGTAATTAGCAGCATGGGAATACGGCTTAAATAGACATAGTGCTATAGAATGAATACTAATCAGATACTCACTGAGTCAACCATTCAACACAGCAGAACGACGAAATCTCCGCTGTAGTGCTGCAAGGTCTCTTATAATGCAGTGATTCTTTTCAACGACTATTGAAATGAAAACTGAATAGATAAAAAGACACCAGTTTGTATGGTGTTCACATTTCTTCATGACGTACTCTTTTGAAGAGAGTCTTTCAGATGAATAGAATTTTTCCTTTAATGTAAATAAATTTATTTTTAATATATGACCGCAATTTTTAAATACTTCTATTTATACTCATGTGTTGATTTTATTTGTGTTTGTTGTGTATTTAGTGGTGTTCAGAAAGTTTGTAAGTGAACACAAAAGTGTCTGTTTGTGATCTTGAGATGACCATGAAAAAATGTTTTACCAATTTCCGATCAAACTAAATAGATGTGCATTTATGCTTATTTATTTTGAAAAGAATCACCAATCATAATCAACTATTCTAGAGAGCTGTGTAATAAATTGAATTAAAAAGGCATTTGTTTAATCTGATTAAGAGATTTTTTAAATTTGGTTGTTAAAGTTTTATTAATTTAATTAAAGACCATTATGCTAAAATTATTTTAAATGAAGTAGAATTTTCAAATAAAGTAATAACAAAATAATAGTTTCTGAAAGTAATTAAATTGATTTCATGGACCACACACCATTGAACTTCTGGACAAAAACATTTAATTTTTCCATAGAAATGCATATTGTGATGAATATTGATATTGGTCAATGCGAACAAGTTGCGAATGTTACCAGTTTTGTTTATTTCATTATTTTATTACTGTTTTTATCCTGATTTTATGCAACTTTTTTTACTAAACAGGTATGCTAACATAATCTTTTTAAATGAAAACTATATTTCACTGTTTAAATTATTACAATTTTAATAGTTAATATTTCAGTGATCGGTTTGAGCAAAAATACTCAAAAATAAATGAAGGAATTTGAAAAAGATATTCAGTCATTCATTCATTCATTCATTCATTCATTTTCGGCTTAGTTACTTTATTCATCAGGGGTCGCCACAGCAGAATGAACTGCCAACTTATCCCGCACATGTTTTATGCAGCGGATGCCCTTCCAGCTGCAACCCATCAGTGTGAAAAACCCTTACACTCTCACTCACACACATACACTACGGACAATTTAGCTTACCCAATTCACCTATAACCCATGTCTTTGGACTTGTGGGGGGAAACCCACTCCAACACATGCAAACTCCACACAGAAATGCCAACTGACCCAGCTGGGTCTCTCATGATAAATTGCTGTGAGGCGACAGTGCTACCCAATGCGTCACCGCACCGCCCTAAAAAGTTAAATACATTTTGTTGAGGGTATATATAAACATGGCCTCATATATATTTTACAATTAATTAATTATTTTGTCAGAGTTTATTATACAAAAATGTCTGCATCTATGCATGATTTTCTAAAATATATACAGTAAGTATATACAGTAATCATATTCACTGTCTTGGTTCTATACTGGAAATCTTTCAAATTTAACTGAATAGTTAACCAATAAATATGAAAATTCGGTCATTTACTCACCCTTGTTTCTTTCTTGTTGAACACAAAAGAAGATATTTAGAAAAATGTTGCAAACCTGTAACCATTGACTTCCACAGTGTCTGTTCTTTTCTAAACTAGTCGATAGTTACATGTTTTCAGCTTTCATCAAAATATCTTCCTTTGTGTTTAAGACAATAAAGAATCTCAAAAAGGTTTGGAACCAATCGAGGGTGAGTAAATAGTGGGTAAAAGTACATTTTTGAGTGAACTATGCCAAAGCTCCACCGGACATGAACTTGTCTGAGGTGAAAGAAACACCCATTCATGAAATCAAAACACACTGCAGTCAGTGCACCATCATGGCTGTGTAAAAGTTTGCTCAAAGTTCTCTCTCTCTTGTGTTTTTATTCTGTAGAGTCACAGTGCACGTTGTGTGGTGAGGCCGAAGGTGAGTGTGTTCCCCGTCTTTGATAGTTAACAGTGTGTGTCTGTGTGAGGAGTTCAGAAAGCTCCCTCTGGTTTTAAAGCTCGTTCATCATGATGTGGTCATTGTGTTGTGATTCCTCTCCGCTTGCATCATCACAGTAGACTGTGCTTCAGTAGAAACAAGGAGAATCTCTGCTTCACTGCTGCTCGATCTGCTCTGCTAACATGACACA
>CAIGQQ010034504.1:1289100-1296816 GCA_903798035.1 Danio albolineatus | reverse complement strand
ATTATTATTATTATTATTATTATTATTATTATTATTATTATTATTATCATTATTATTATTATTATTATTATTATTATTATTATTGTTGTTATTATTATTATTGCTTCTTTAAAAATTTTAAATGTATTAAAAATTATTGTCCGTATATGTGTATTTAGTCAAAAATCACTGCTTCTGTCTTGCAGTTCCAACCAGTAACAGACTATTTAATGTTGACTGCTATACTCGATGATCTTTAACCTGCTGTCAACATTTAAAATATGTCCCATCAGGCATCGCTCCTTTGTGGACAACAAATGTCATTTGGACGGTGGCCCTTGTGTGACATTTGTCACAGTTGCACCACTGCACTGATTGCATTGGGAATCCCAGAACTGTCCTGATCCAGTCCCAAGACCTCAGCTGTGAAAAATACATCAGCACAAAACCCTTTGGGGAATTTAGAGTAGGTGGTAAATGTATGCTTTTACAGCTGGTTTAAGATCAGCTGATTTTTTTTAATTTATAATATAACAATTTCTGTTCAATAATGGAATATATACATATACACAGTTGAAGTCAGAATTATTAGCCCCCCTTTCAATGTTTTTTCTTTTTTAAATATTTCCCCAACGATGTTTAACAGAGCAAGGGAATTTTCACAGTATGTCCCATAATATTTTTTCTTCTGGAGAAAGTCTTATTTATTTTATTTTGGCTAGAATAAAAGCAGTTTTTATTTTTTTAAGAACCATTTTAAAGGTCAAAATTATTAGCCCCTTTAAGCTTTTTTTTTTATAGTCGACAGAACAAACCATCATTCTATTACCCTAACCTGCCTAGCTACAGTAACCTAATTAACCTAGTTAAGCCTTTAAATGTCACTTTAAGCTGTATAGAAGTGTCTTAAAAAATATCTGGTCAAATATTATTTACTGTCATCATGGCAAAGATAAAATAAATCAGTTATTAGAAATGAGTTATTGAAACTGTTATGTTTAGAAATGTGTTGAAAAAAATCTTCTCTTCTTTAAACAGAAATTGGGGAAAAAATTAAAGAGGGGGGCTTGTAATTAAGGGGGGCTAATAATTCTGACTTCAACTGTGTGTGTGTGTGCGTGTGTGTATATATATATATATATATATATATATATATGTACACACAAACAATTTCAACATTATTAAGAAAGATACCATGTGATAATATTAGTTCTAAGGTATGATTATGTGATGAGTCATGCTGAGACATGCTGTTTCCCTCTAACAGAGGCTAGTATGTCTAAGAAGACCAGACTTAAATCATCTTTTTCATTATCTATGTGAATATTAAAATCAACAACAATTAAAACTATCTGTGGACAGACAAATTCTTTTGTAAAGTTGGTATGGTGCCCTAGAGGCTACATACAGTTGCCACTATATATTTAGACTGAAATGTATTGTTTATATTGCATACTGAAATATACAACACTATTACTTTAAATGAATCATATTTGAAGTCAGATGCCTGCATGACACTAAAAATAGTCACCTTTCCCTTTAAGACGAGGCTCGTGTTTATAATAATATCGTTCAGGTGAAGACTCATTTAGGGTCATGTAATCGTCTGGTTTTAGCCAGGTTTCTGTTAGACAAAGTGCATCTAGCTTTAGATTGGTTATCAAATCATTAACACAAAAAGAGCTTTAGAGGAGAGTGATCTAATGTTCAATAATCTGAGTTTTATCCTTTGATTACCATTATTTTTTATTTGTTGAACATCTGTTAGATTGTTACCATTGGATGGGTGTGGGAGTTTTTGTATTTAGAGGTTTGGGGAACAGACACCGTCTCTATGTTATAATATCTACAGGTACTCTACAAGGTTGAGATTTGAGTATTGAGTCCAGATCAAGAAACCAGTTGTAGATGATTTGAGCTTTGTGACATTATTTGCTGGAAGTCACCATCACAAGAAGTGTGCACTGTGGTCATAAATAGTGGGATTTAAGTAATTTTCAAATGCTATCACAAAGTGTTTATGTAAAACACCAGCCTGAGCTACTGCAGTATACCTTGATGGTGTTTATTGCAAATTTTGACCCTATACCATCAGAATAAACCAAGAGTTGTCATACCAGTCAACCCAGTTTGTCTGTTGTGATTTGGAGCCAGTGTGAATAGTAACCTGAGTTTGTTGTTATTAACGGTCATTGATGTGCTCTTCTACTGCTGTAGCTTATCTGTTTCAAGGTTGTTGAGCATTCAGAGATGCTCTTCTTGATTGTAATTGTTATGAGTGGTTGTTTGAGTCTTTGGAAGCAGTCAGGTCATTTGCCTCTGATCTCTGGCATTAACAAGGCATTTTTGTTCACAGAACTGCAACTTAATGTATATATTGTCTTTTTTTGTGGACCATCAAAAAGATGGTTGTGCTGGAAAGTGGTAGTATATCCACAGTTTCTGAAATATTAAGATCATCCCGTCTGACACTTACAACCATCCCATGCTCAAAGTAACTTATATCACTATTCTTTCCCCCATTCTAATGATTGGTTTTAACTTTAGGAGATACTATTATGACAGATTTTTTTTTTGTCATTTATGAGTGGTACTTTTGATGTAGGAGAGTTTTGGAAGTAACCGGGACATGTGAAAACTGTTGGATAGGTTTATTTGGGCAATGATGTCCAACAGTCTGCACTCACCCACACAGACAGCCATTGTTAGGCTCATTCTTCACTTCTTCTTGTCTTGGAATAAACTTTGTTTCTTTCAGTCTCTCCTGAGAAACATGCAGGAGATGAGTCTCAACAATTGGGTGCCCACAGAACCAGTTTTGACCAGTCATTTATAAAGATATTCTGTTCAAACACACATACTATGGCTATGTAGGTGAAGATTTTGGCTTATAAATCAAAGGTAGCAGGTTTAGACCCCATAGGGGGAGATTCATGAGATTTTGTACTACCACTGTGCCCCTAAGAAATGCGGTTAACCCTGGGTTGCTCCTGAGGGATTGACTCCATATTATAAATGGACGAAGTCACATGGATAAAATGAAAATACTTCACATTGCACATAAAGGTCACTGCTCTTTACCCTTATCTCCCCCCTCTTGTTTCTTACCATCTTTTCCAGTCAAATGGCTTCTCTAGTCTCCAACTTTTAATGATTCGAGAGCCTCAGTAATTGGTTGTCACAGCATAAGACAGCAGATGTGACAATTATTAATAAACACATTTCTAGGGATGCACATAATTTCAGGGTTTCTAGATTAGCAGCTGATGTCAGAGCTGTTATTTCTATCAGTCATTTTATATATCAGTTAAAATATCACTTAATATATCAGTGATTGACCTCATCATATAAAAATATCAGTTTTTCACCCTAACATTAAAATCAGCATACTGTACTGTATTGACCATAATGTAAAATGTGTTATTTATATATTCTGTATGAATTTAATATAATCAATTCAGCCAGATTTCACAAGGGAAATTCACTGTTATATGTTCTACAATTTCATTCATCTGAATTGTTTTTAAAATGAATTCCGATCGTTCTAAAACACAAATTAAATTGAATAAATTTATCCAAATCAGTGCAAAAGACAGGTTACAGACAGATTGAAATTTATACACATACCTAACATTTGTCTCCAAAATTGTCTGAATAACACAGCTGAGAACTGGGTTAGTAATTGTACTGTGGTGTTAGTAACTGTACTATGGACTGGGTAGGTTTGGTCCCGTACCAAAGTTGGCTACCCCGGGGGTGTTACAGACTGTAACAAAAAGTTGAAATTATGAGGGTTTTCCAGGAGAAATAACAAAACGGGAGGGTAGCCGGAGATGGGTCTGAAATGTAGTAGACTCTCTGGAAAAACAGTAGTGTTGGCAGGTATGTTTAAACATTTCACACAGTGTAAGCTAATTTCTAATGTAATTTAGAGGTTCAAACTCACTTTTAAATAATAGTAAACTAACCCTTGAGAAAGAACAAAGCAATTTCTTTGAAAAAAGTCATTTTGTGCCTTCTCTGTAAAAACTGCTGGGTTCTATACAATCGCTTCATGTTGTCTCAATGCAAATCGAAAGTTAACTAATTTGTTTTTACAATTTTAAGTTGATTAAACAATTAAGTTGTCCCAAAAAACTTATGTTGTTTCAGCTCATATTAAATAAGTAGTTTAAACAAGCAGCAAAAAAAATGTTGCTTGCTTTCTTATTTATTTTTGTGTTTTGTTATTTCAATTGTTTTATTTTACAAAATAAGAGGTAAAATAAGACCGTATTTAATCATCCATGTTCTAAGACATTCCACAGTCATCTAAAATGAACTTAAATGCTTTTAAATTTAGAACTTGAGTATTTCAGTGTGTGTGTGTGTGTTCCCCCTTTGTTTGACCTCTGCATTTTGCTTTCAGCATTTTGCTGTCAGCCAGGTGATTATCAAAGACTAAGTGTGCTGAGCACAGAAAATGTCCAACGGTAACAACAGGCCAGGCCTTCAGTTTGTGTGCATTTATACATGTCAGGCATTATTTGTGCGTGTGTGTGTGCATTGTCTGATTCAAAGGCCCTCAGAGTGTATGACCCGAACCGCAGACCACAGGCCATCTCAGAGAGATAAAGTGATCATTTGGAACGTACACAGTCAGTAAATAAAGCCGTAAATTGTACATGATCAATGTTTGCGCAGCCAATGCAATCATATGCTTCTGATGGAGGAAGATGAAGCAATGTATTATTGTCTGTATGGGCTTAAATGCTATAGTCTGATCTATTAGAAGCCATTTTTCCTCTCACGGCGTCTACATCCATCTGATTTCTGTCTGTGCTATCAGGGCTTCACAGATTCAGGGCTCTCCGTTTATGAGGCTTTTGGTTTGATAAGAGAGCTGCCCCGAGCGGGCCGTGTGTCTCTCACTGTGCTCTGTCTCTCTATTTTTCTGTCGCTCCTTCACTAGGACACTAAATAACAAGGGTTTTCATTCACTTCAAACAAACCAGCATCCATTTTAGTCCTAGCATCCAGTCTTCAGATTATCCAGGCATAAAATGTGACAGGCCAGACATAATTAAGTATTAAATTGTGTTAAATTGACCGTGGAGCGAGTCATGCTTAATATATTTGCTGGTAATTCAAGTACACCATCTCTAATTAGCAATAAATGTTTCTGAAATGCTACAACCTTTAGTCTGTTCATGTTTCTCAGCGCTAGATTTTGTTGAGTAGCAGCAATTTAGGGCAGATTTACAAAGTCAAACTTTAGTTTAGTGATATTTTTTGTCCTTGCTTTTAAATGACTGTAAATGGATTTTTAGTCAGTAATTATAACAGATTTAATTACACGTAACATAATTGCATCTTGTTTGACCTCTGCATGGATGGATGGACGGATAGATAGAAAGATTGAGAGTTGTAGTGTAATTGTGCTCAATAGAAAGTTTAAAAGAATAGCATTTATTCGATATAGATGTCTTTTGGAAAATAAAAAACGGCTGTGAACGTTCAACCAGTTATCTGAGAGAAAGGCTTTTTTAAATTTTTACTGAGGAAAGAATAATCTCTTTGGTCTTAATCTCGACAACCAATACAACAATAACTGAGAGGTTTCTGAAAATATTCTTTAATTTTTTTTAAACACTGTGTCCTAACAACACGCAACATGACAAGATTCCAGCAACAAACAATGTGTCTGTCAACATCAGACATGACACGACAGAAACATTTAAATAGCAGCCATTTAGAAGCGCTGTGTACTGCACTTGTAAAAATCTGACACATGGAAATATACAAATGACATACAGTACAAGTTCATATTTGGATTTCACATATATAAATTAAATAGATGTGATATATGCCTATTTCTAAATGTTGCAAAAATAGCAGCTTACATTATCATCCATTGGAATTACAAAAATGTAAATATGTTCAGATAAATTAGATGACAATATATGAACACATATATGTGAAATTATGGCTCATACATTTGAAAGCAGCCATTTAAAAATATATATATATTTTAAAGAGCATCTATTTTACATTATAAAAGGTCATATTTTGGTTTTGGGGGTCTCCAACAACTTGCTGATATGCATGCAATGTCAAAAACACTTTCATTGTCTTATAATATGCATATTTACCTAATTATCCCAACGACTCCTATATAATTCGTTCATTTATTCCCAAACCTCACCTTTGCGTCAGGCTCAACTGCTGTGATTGGTCCGATGACCCAGTCTGTTGTGATTGGTTGACTGGGTTCAGTTCAAGACAGAGAGAAATGCCCACCATGGCTATGAAGTAGTAGGGAGTGTATTAGAGCCCAATGCAGGAATGCTATAAAGCACTGCAGTTAAACACCAGCGTATTGCTCTAAACCTAACCCCAATTAATTACAATGAATCACATTCATTATTAAACCACACTGTGGCAAAAGTTGAAATATTTTAAAAATTGACATCGGTGCGTGTGTGAGGAACAGCTAATGGTGGCCATAGCAAAGCAAAATGGCAAAGGATCACGAGTTCAGAAGCACATGTAAATCGGTAAAGAAAGAAGCACGCGTCACATTTTCAACTTGGTTTAGGACAGGATATGGAACGTGGAACGATTACAACTTACAACACACAATTACACACATATTTTGCAAACTACACAAAACAAGGCAACAATTTTTATTACACTTATGTGTTATGATCTGGAGGAAGAAGAAACTGGTCCATATGAACTGTAACAGTTACTGACATAGCCAAGTCCTATACATAATAGTCTCTGCTGCTCTATCAATGGCAAACGGCCAGCACATCCCTCATTGCAGCATAGATTATTGTATCAAAAATCTGAAAAAAGACAGGAACAAACACAGCACTAGATTAGCTTTACTGTGGAATTGTTGTGAAAATGAACTTTAACCCTTTATTTCCTGCAGCCATCTGTCAGCGATCGTCATATTCGCGTCATGATCAGTCCCGTGTCTCTGCTAGTGTCTGAAGGAAGGGGTCGTTTTACAGGAAACGGTACTACAAATTTGGTGATGTACCATGTCGATGTCGATGCATTCAGGCGAAAGATCTGAACCCAACACAATTTATTTGTTTGACTATTTTATTAAAGAATCAATAGTTTTAAACACAGTGCACTCTCAGATTTAAACCTCAGCTAGATGTTTTCATTCACAGTGCTGTGTTACAGTGCTGTGCATAGAAGGTCATTTTCAAAAACCCATAATAGGGGCTGTTTCATTATGTTGATTATATGACATATGCCACATGTCATAAATATTATGTCTCTTTCACATTATTAAAGAACATCTTGTGTAATGGATGTTGTTGGTTTACACACTTCTAATTTTCTCGTTCAAAATGTATGTTTGCTAGTTATTTTCATTTCAGTATATGAGGTAAACTTTCTGCTGCCACTTTTAGCATTGCTATAAATGGTGTTGAAAAAAAACAGTATTCATACTGGTAACATTTAAGTCACATATGGCCCGTTTCCACTGAGTAGTACAGTACAGTACGGTACGGGTCGGTACGGGTCACCTTTATCAGGCTTGCGTTTCCACTGCAAAAGGATACTCTTTTGGTGGGCGTGGTGTACGACAGACGCCTATTTCGCTCGAGGAAATGTCTACAGTAAAGCTTTATGGGTCGTTCACAAATCATACGAGAAGCACTTCTCACAAAACAGATGCTTTATTATACACATAAACACTGCTGTATAAATGTTCATTACTGACTAAACATG
>CAIGQQ010034504.1:1225284-1284090 GCA_903798035.1 Danio albolineatus | reverse complement strand
ACACACACACACACACACACACACACACACACACACACACACACACATCCTTCTTGTGGTTTAATATTAGCAAACTCTAGTAGTATATAAAATGTATACCAATACAATAACAATGCTTATCGATGTTCTCTGTAAAATCATGGTTACAGTAGACTGGAATAAAGAATGTTTGTAAACTGAGCTGAAATGCTGAGGAGCTGTCCATGGTCCTGAAGCCTTCAGACCGTTTTCTTACATATTTGACAACATTTGCCGTATACATTTATTCAATTCAAGTTTATTTGTATGTTCCTTTTAGCAATAATTATTGTTTCTAAGCAGCTTTACAAAAGGTGCACATTATTGCATTAAAAAAATCTGAATTAAAAATCAGAATCAAAATCAGAAAACTTAAGGAGTTGTGTATATATTACATATAGACATTATATATAAACATAACCTGCAGTTATATACTACTGTATATATAAAAGTGTAAGGTTTAAGTCGTAGATTACTATTGTTAACTGCTACAAAGAGTCATGTTTTTTAGGATGCAGGGGACATGTCATTTACTGTTCATATGATAGTGGCGTACAGTTTTGGCACAATTTAAGTAAGCAATTTGTACATTTTCTAAACTCTTAATATACTCTCAGAAGGTACAAATCGTGTCACAGGGTGGGTTTGTAACTTATGTGCTCATTGTTACTTTAAATGTAAAGTTTTGTACAACATTTTTTTTAAATGTAAAGCTTATTTATGAAAATAGTACCAAACTAGTTTGAAAAAAATCTGTAGTAACAACTTTAAGTCTTGTACTGTATAGTAATGCGATTGTGAGCTATATTCAATATGGCATAGTAAATGAATCTACTTTGAAGGTGAGATAGGGAGGTTTTGGAGATTTTCAATAATTCAATTAGGTGCCATTCATGGAGCTGTAAAGCATTCCTCTTTTAAAAATGACTTCACTAGCATTGTATCTTCAGAACTTAAAGAATTGACGTGTTCCTGCTTCTGTTACATGACACAGCTAAGAGACTTTAAGAGCTGGTTACTGTGGCAACTGCAAATTTTATTTGAACATTTTCTCTTTCTTTTTTTAAGACTTGCCTGGGAGTCTGTCTCTGAGTGTTACATAAATGAGTGACTCCAAAAGGATTTCCTATAGCAAGCTGTTCTGTGTTCTTTCCACACAGTTCTGTGTTCAGACACTTTCAGGCCAGTTGCATTGTACGGACCCAACAGCTGCAGGTTTAGCGTCATGATTTATGGAACGCAGTTCCCCTCCTAAATCTGCTGCAAATGCCGAACTGCTTTGTAATTTACAAAGATATGTATTTAAACGTTTTCTTTTTTCAATATTTATTCAGAAATTGGTGTAATAGCAATAATCTTGTTTATATATAAAATAAAACTAATCAAATAAATGCAATTAATCAATTAAACGTTTAATTACATTATTTGGAGATTAATTAAAATAATATTAAAATAAATTAAAACAGTTGCATATATTGATAACTTGTCATCAGCATTCACTCTTGCTACCAGAAATCATTAGTATTTCATTGACTTCTTGTGTTGCAAATCTATATGTAAACACTCCTTAAAGACATAGTTTAACCAAAAATGAAAAATTACTCAAGTGTTTTCAAACTTTTATGAGATATGCAGAGGAGCCTCTGGTTTCCAACATTTTTCAAAATATCTTTGTTTGTGTTTAACAGAAGAATGAAAATCAAACACAAGTTGGTGAGTAAAGTATTACAGACATTTCATTTTTTGGGTTAAACGATTCCTTTAATTGAGCACGTACAGTAAATCAAACTTTTCTGTCATTTTTCCAGCCAACCCATCATTATGTCAGAAACATGTCTTCAGTTTGCTGGGATAAGCATGTTTCACCTGCTTCTGCTCAGCATGTTTCGCTGAGCAGAAGCAGGCAAAGATAATAGACCTCATGCTAATTCACTCCTTTACGATAAGCATTTAACAGGCTTATCAGGAATCTCTCTCTCTCCTTCTCATGGGCAGGAGCGAACAGTGTCCTCGCTCTCTAAAAGTCAGTTCATAAAACAGAGAGCGATTGTTTGAGAGGGAAGAAAAGGACTGCTGTGGCAATCACTTTTGAGGATGGTGATTAATTGGAGGATTAATTGTCAAGCTGGAACAAAGTAGAACATTGTGGGAACATTCTGCTTAATGAAGCATGTTGAAGTGACAAAAGAGAGATATTTGCTGCTTTCGTATGGCTTTTTACACACGGTTGTGCTGCCTGTTAAGATACCACCTTTAAGGCACATTTTTAAGACAATGTGGCATGTAATTCCAGAATGCAATGTTATGAGGTCCTTCGGCAGATGGTGGAATAGATTGTGTGTGTGTGTGTGTACAGTTGAAGTCAGAATTATTAGCCTTCCTGAATTATCAGCCCCCTACATATTTTTCCCCAATTTCTGTTTAACTAAAGGAAGATCGCCACATTTCTTAACCTAATAGATTTAATAACTCATTTCTAATAACTGATTTATTTTATCTTTGCCATGATGACAGCACATAATATTTTACTACATATTTTTAAGACACTTCTATACCGCTTAAAGTGCAATTTAAAGGCTTAACTAGGTTAATTCTGTCAATTAGGTGAGTAAGAGTAATAAGGCAAGGCATTGTATTGTTCTGTAGACAACTGAAAAAATAATATTGCTTGAGGATAATAAAATTGACCTTAAAATGGTCTTTAAAAATTTTAAACTGCTTCAGTTTCAGCCAAAATAAATCAAACACGGCTTTCTCCAGAAGAAAAAAATATTATAGGAAATACTATTAAATATTGCTTGCTCTATTATTCATTGTTTGGGAAATATTTAAAAAAGAAATAAAAATTCACAAGAGGGATATACACTTTTTACTAAGTTCTAGTACTTTTATATTTTCAAAAATATAAGGTTTTATTTAATTTTTTATTAGTTTTTATTTTATTTAATTATTATTATTTTTTTACAATATTGCCATTAAATATAAATATATTAAGCAAATTATATATATTTTTTATTGTCTGGTTAATTTTTTTATGTCTGTTTTATACATTTTTTTTAAATTCTGTTACATTTATAAAAAGGCATAACAATCTGTATAGCACTGATAGGAGAAGCGTGTGACTTGGTCAGTCATTTCACTTTCTTATGGGATAATCTGGAAGGCATTGAGATACGTTATTTATTTCTCTCTCGTTGATTGTTTTGTGTATGATACGCTAATAGTAGTTTTAGTAGATATTAGTATTACTATTAGTAGTAGCAGCAGCAGTAGTTGTAGTAGTTTAAATAACTGTTTTATAATGAGAGTACATAAAATTCTGTTTGAGACATGCCATGTGGTATATGGTTTAATGCTAGTATCCTGAGCTACATAGCACAAAGTGGTGGAAATTGTCATCTCTGTTTTTGTCAACTTTGTGAGGGGTTACTGTAAATATTTAACAGTATAAGTTAAACAACAATTAGTAACAGAATCAAATGTCCATTCACATTTATGTATGTTGGACTAACTTACATTAATAATAGCTTTTCTGTGAGTTTATGGAGTACTGTATAATACAGTAGATATCATTCATTCATTTTCTTTTCTGCTTAGCCCCTTTATTAATCCGGGGTCGCCACAGTGGAATGAACCCCCAACTTATCCACGTGTTTTACACAGCGGATGCCCTTCCAGCTGCAACCCATTTCTGGGAAACATCCATACACACTCATTCACATTCATACACTACAGACAATTTAGTCTACCCAATTTACCTCTACCGCATGTATTTGGACTGTGGGACAAACTGGAGCACCCGGAGGAAACCCATGCGAACGCAGGGAGAGCATGCAAACTCCACACAGAAACGCCAACTGACCCAGCTGAGGCTCGAATCAGCAACTTTCTTGCTGTGAGGCGACCGCACTACCTACTGCACCATCGTAATAATAGATATACTGAAGTTTATTGTAAATTATACTATATACTATAAACAACAAATTTATTAGTGTACCATTCTAGTTTAAGGAAAATGAATAGTAAATGCAGTTCTGGAATGAGTATATACTATGTTTTTATAGTGTTTATTTGGTAAAGTTAATGTAATCTAAACCAAAAACAACATAATCAAATGAATTCAAAAAACTACATAAATTACACTAAAACAACACTTGCGTGTGTGTGTGTATGTTTATAGAGGCTTCACGTTCAAGCATTTGCCAGGATGCTCCCTATGTAGGCAGCTCACTAGTTGTCAGAACTGTAGTCATGGCCGTGCAGTTCAACAGCTCCATCAGCTCTCACTGCCACCTTTCTGTGGTGTTAATGTGGTGTATGGATCATTTGTCTTCACTAGCACTGCTGTAGCGACACAGTCAGCAAAATAAAGCTTCTCTACCTGCTGCCGCCCGCAGAGAGACGAGGACAGAGAGAGAGACGCGCAGCTGATTGCTCTCATGCTGTTAGTATGCAGGAGGCTGCGGTGAGCCCTATTTATTCAGTAGGGACGTCCAGGGTATGAATACTAAAATCATGAGAGGAGGTGACAGGAGGTGCTTCGGGCTGTAGAGCAGTGCCAAAACACTCGCCCATTCTCTAGAGCCTCCCGTGACCTGCTCTGAACTCAGACTGAGACCGGAGAGTCTTCTCTATCCAGCAGACCGGCAGAATATTATCACACAACTAGAGTATTAGACAATAAATGAAGATTAAAGGCAAGACACTGCAAGTGATCATGGGTTAAATTATTAACTGCTAGTTACATTAAGAATTGCAAGCGTTTGTTTATATGGTAAGTTTTCTAAAATGTTGTGATTAAATATGCAACAGTATTTAACTGTTTAGTTAAATACATACAAATTCATGTGCATTTCTAGTATGAACTTTTGATGATTGAATGAAAAATTCTATAGTTTTTTTGGCATATACGAGTCACTTTGGGGCGACACGTTGGCGCAGTAGGTAGTGCTGTCGCCTCACTGCAATAAGGTCGTTGGTTCGAGCCTCGGCTGGTTCAGGTGGCATTTCTGTGTGGAGTTTGCATGTTCTTCCCGTGTTGGCATGAGTTTCCTCCGGGTGCTCCGGTTTCCCCCACAAGTCCAAAGACATGCGGTACAGGTGAATTGGGTAAGCTAAACTGTCTGTAGTGTATGTATGTGTGAATGAGAATGTATGGATGTTTCCCAGAGATGGGTTGTGGCTGGAAGGGCATCCGCTGCTTAAAACAAATGCTGGATAAGTTGGCGGTTCATTCCGCTGTGGCAACCCCGGATTAATAAAGGGACTAAGCCGAAAAGAAAATGAATGAAGGAATGAGTCACTTTGAGTATAATGAGTTTTTACAGAAGGGGATTTGTTTCATGAACTTTCATTCTGTGCAAAGCTTTAAAAAAATCACAATATTGGTGAAATTATATCTTGTATTATAATCAGGCAAATTATGTATAAATAAAAAAAAAACCTTCAAATACATGTATGAATAAACCTGGTTATGAATATGAATAATATATGAATAAACCTTTGGTGTTGAAGACATGGATATTTATGGTCTAGTGCATGAGAAAAACACATTTTGAGAAAACTCTTTAAAAATATGTATTGAAATTGACTTCTAGAGACAAACAATATATAAAGTAAAACAAAACAAACACTTAAAAGTGTATTTTGAACGCTTTCTTTTTCCACTGAAGTGAAAATAGCACTTTATGAAAAGCCAAAAAGCTGAAAATCTCATAATTGAAACAGGATGTTTGCCGGCAGTGTCTTGCCTTAAACATGCAGGAGCCAGTTACACTGCATGTCATGCTGTTGAAAAATTGAACTATATTTGTAGGTTTCAGAATGGAGAACTAGTTCATGATCAGCAAGCTTCAGGCAAACCATTGGTCTGATTGCTGAGCAGATGACTCTTACTAGCTCCTCTTTTTTTAAATGAATCGGTCAAAATGACTCATGAGTGAGTCAGTGATGAATTTGGCTCACTCAATGGATTTATCAGAGCAGTTACTGACTAAACAGTCTGTTTGTGGTCATGTCTGACTTCATATGAGCCAAGTTCAATGGCTATTAAATGTTTAGTTTAAATTTATCCATTTATATCAGTATATTCATTATCAGTATGTTAAATTGTAATAATCTTTAACAGTGTTGCTCTTTGCACAGTATTTTTGATTAAACAAAAGCAGCAGGTGCTTATTTAACAAAAAATAAATAACATTTACCATTTTTACTGTATATTTTTGGTGGATGTTCTGCTGGTTGAGTTCTTGTGCTGGTAGCGTGACTGATTTAGGTCTGTCATGCAAAAATCAAATATGATACTGAATCAGGTAATGGCAATGGTGATTCCTTGAGTCATTCATTCAAATGATTTGTTCAAGACAGCTGATTCATTTAGAAACAGCAAACATTGTCTGTTCAGTTGCAGGTTGGATGAATTAGATGAACGGTCACCAAAAATGTAATATTTATAAATTAAATGACTATAATTGGGGGATTTTGTGGAAATAAACTGGGATTAAAATATGTTACAACTCTCTGTCATTTTTATGAGTTTTATAAGTTTAAAACGTTTTAAAATAGAGCATGTTTGTAATAAAGAAAGTAAAATTGCTATCTAATTCTTAACTGCTATAATTATGCCCAGTGTCAGTAAAAGCACATGTACATGTGTGTGTGTACTGCAAACAGCATTTGTGTGTGACTTATCATTTCAGAAAGACTTGAATAAACTCCACCACAAATACATGAAATTAACTTACTTGGTATTTTGACTAATGAGCTTTATTTCAGCTTCATCCATGTCCATCACAGTGCTGTTCATCTGATGGAGCGCAGAAGATGCAGACAAGCACGTGGGAACTGTGGGCGGGCAGAAGCAGTTCATTTGGATTTAAAAACCACAGGCTACAAAACAGCTACAACTGTACTCAGACACCAAAATGGGCAGATTCTGGAGACTATAATAAATGATCTGATGGGTATTTTGAACTGAAACTTTACAGACACATTCTGGAGACACCAAAAGCTTATCTTACATCTTGTAAAAGGGGTAAAATAGGTGTCCCGTAATATTTGATTGAAGGGGTACGTTTCAGTTATATATTTTTGTCAGTTTCGACATGATTTATTTGCCCACTTTAATCAGAAACAGGCAGAGAGAGAGAGCAAGAGAGAAAGAGATTGTTTGTGTAATATATCAAATAACTAAAAATATGATGTGTTACAGTACCTATCTCTTTACAAATATTTTAGAGCACATTGCCAAGATGGTTCATTTTCATCGGCTGTCTTGTTTAACCACACAGGCTCTGGCAACTGTCACTGAGTTGCTAGGTTATTAATGTTTATGGCAGGGGAGGAGAGAGCTGGAGGAACTTCCTGCGCATTAGCTGATTTTATTGCACACATTCCAACAAATCAGAATCAAGAATTTCAACAGACCATAGAATAAACAAATGATGTGCCATCAGTGATGCAGTATAATTCCTCTGTAGTTTTTTTTTGGATGGTTTACTCTACTCAAGGTGATACACTTCAATCTGATTTAGTCCACAGGGTATAGAAAAGCTCTTTTGGCTGATCTGTTTTTAATGTCTGAAAGATAAAGCTTTTAATTTCAATCTGCAATCTGTGCTTCTCCTTTCCTGTTGTCTCTAGATATTTCGCTGCAGTTGTGTGGGATTTGGATGAAGGAGAAATAACCAACAACACACTGCTTTAAAGCTATAACATCTCCAAAGAGACCAGAACCATTCTGGTCCTGTCAGTTTTATCTGTCACTTCAGATTTAGAATAGTAACTGTGGCTTATTGCGAAGCCTTCTGGGAGCGAAGGACACAATTGCATCTCTTCGATTTTTCTGATGTGCAAACCTGATTCTTTAGAGGTTCCTTGCTTTTAACCTTTGGCTGAGCATAATCAAGCGGCTGTATTGGCCAGTGTTTACAGACTGTGATCCAAATAGGAGCGTTTGTTCTGGATGTGCTTTAATGTGATTCTCTGTGTTGTTCAGCCTCTCACAAAGTTTAATTTTAATGAAGTGCCTCTTTGCGATTCGCAGTCACTCTCAAATATTCTTTCATACGCTCGGAATAAACAAACTTGACATTCTCCTTCAGGTCCTCTTCAATCAAGATGGACTTGGGCATCATTATGGTGTGTGCTGACCTGAGCTAAAGATCCTCCTTATGGGTCAGTACTCTGTTTGTGTTCTAATTAAACACAAGGGAGGGGTTTGAATCGGCTGCTTTTCAAATTCACATTAAGATGCTATCGCCTTTTGTCATCTGCCCAGTTTCTTGCGTGTGACACAGACAGGTGCGAAGTAAGTTGTGAGGTTTAAAAAAAAAGAAAAAAAAAAGGGTCTCTTATGCTCACCAAGTCTGCATTTATTTGGTAAAAATAAAAAATACAATTACAGTTACAAGAAGTAATATGATAGAATATTGTTATAACTTATATATATATAAAGCTGATTATATTGAACTATTATTCGCTGAATTATTTTTCTTCTTTCATTAGCAGGAAACTGAAGGCAATGGTGATATTTTATCCTTCATAAATTAAAGAGTACTTGAAATACTCTCTATACAATATAGTCATAAAAGTTCAAAAGTCTTGTAATAACCCCCAGTAACACTCCAGATTTAAAAAGCCTACGTACTGTAAAACCAATCATTCCACTTCTGCAGTATCCAGCAATGCATTACTATAGTTATACTAGGTTTTTCCTGGTCAAAATTCTGAAGGAATCTTTAACAGAATGAACCAATAAGGTTGTGTTGAGATATTCATTGTATTTTTAAAAAGTTGTCACTGTAGCTTATTTCAGATTGGAGGAATTGAGGGTGTTGCGATTTCCCCTGGTTTCCCCTACTCTGTTAGTGGTGCTTTTCCTGAACAATGATGTAACGCGCTGCCATAGTGCAATGCATTGTTGGGGACTAGTTAGTCTTGCCCATTTCTTGATCTGTCACAGGAACATCATTTAAAAGACATTGATTAACTGTCTTTAGTGATGTTCATATGTTTTGAAGTGATAACATCTGCTACATAAAAAAAGTTCAGTATTAGACCAGTGTGAGTCTATTTCTACTAATAACAAACATACCATCTATGACCTGTTGCTCTACTTATGTCCTCTGTTATTTGGCTTTATTATGCAGGGTTTCTTACATTAATCAGGACTCATGCCTACTCTTCATGCGCACTCTTTAAAACAGCATTTATCCACTTAGCCGCTAAAAGGTGTAGATTGAGAGTCATTCACTTATTTTTCTCATGTGCATGATCTTGTGCATACAATATTACATTTTAAGACAAACCTATATTTTTCATAGCTGTAGTTTCAGCAACACACAATACTGTTGTGACCTACAGTGCTCACCATAACTGAGTAACATCCCATTTTGAAAATGAACTTTTTTTATCCATTTCTCAGTGAATATATGTAATATATATTGGTGCATTTGAACAAAACAGATCTGTTAAACAGATATATTTATTAAAATAATATTTTAGTCACAGAACCTCCTGAGAAATGGAAGGACAATACATTTAAATTCATGCAAAATATTACAAAAAAAATTCAAACTACAGCAAACTTGTTTATATTTTTTGTTTCTCTTGATTTTTGCTATTTTTGTAAATTTTATTTAATATTTTTCCCTAACATATAAATTTAGGCTACTAATTTTTGAATCGTTATTGTAAGTTATTTTGTTAGATAAGCTCTAGATTTGGCTTCAGTACTGACTAAACTAATGTATATGCAAAAATATAGTCTTGTAAAACATCCTATAGAAAATATAAATTTAAACGAGAGATTTGTGAGGGGTGTAATTATATACAGTGGTGGAAAGAGTACTGAAAAATCATGCTCAAGTAAAAGTACCATTATTGCCCAAAAATGTAGTGCAAGTAGAGTAAAAGTATCTGTAGTAAATATTACTCAAAGTATGAGTAAAAAGTAGACCTTTTAAAAGTACTCAAAAGTAGTGAGAAGTGAGTATTACAGTTGATGCGTTTACAGAATGTTACGTTTACACATCCCTGCACAAACAATACGTAGTGTAGGGCTCTTCCTATTTTCATTCGTTCCTTCCAACCTTCCTTCGGTTATTTGCTTGTTCCTTCCTTCCTTCATTCATTCGATTGTTCCCTCCTTCTTTACGTCACTCGTTCGTTCCTTCCTTCCTTCTTTCCTTCCTTAGTTTGTTCAGTCCTTCCTTGAATCCTTCCTTCATTTATTTGGTTCTTCCATCCTTCCTTCCATTCCTTGTTTGGTCCTTCCATTTATTTTGCCCTTCCTTCCATTCTTCATTCGTCCCATTTAGTGATTGTTTAAGGCTGTTTGGTGATTTCAGTCATCATACAGTCGGCATCCATAATTTTCAGTGACATGCAGTAAAAGTAAAAGTACCGATACTGCACTCAAGGGAAAGTAAAAGTCCACATTTATAAAACTACTCAGTAAATTACAATTCCTTAGAAAAACTACTCAATTACAGTAGTTTGAGTATTTGTAATTAGTTACTTTACATCACTGCTTAAATATGCTGAGCACTGTAAGTTGGCTAATGAAGTTTTTGGCAACACTCTAGTGTGTGAATATTGTCCAAAAGATGTGCTTTCATTCTGATATGAAAGACAACTATAAAAATAGTTAATAATACCTCATCTGAGATTAAATCTGGTAAGGCTTAACCAGCTTTCACTTTTGACACTGAAAATTCATTAAACTTGACATGTTCTGATCTTTATTTTCCCTGCAGTGATTGAAAAATGACCTTTGCATTAATATGCGTTTCATGTATTTTTTTCCCCACATAAAAATTCCCATTAATCACCTGTATGAAATGACATGTGATCCAGCAGCATGAAATAGTTATGTCACAAAGGGCAAACGGCTGGATGTGAAAAACGCCATCTCTGAGGCTCTGATGAAGTTAGCGGCAGGCTGCCCATATGTGGCTGTGATGAAAGATCACAGTGAATGTGGTTTTAATCTCTGAGCAATGTCTCTCAAGGACAACCGCTGAAGCACCTCGAAGTGCTCCCTCTCTCTCTGGATCTAGCTTTGACGGATGGCCCAGCGGTTCCAAAATGATAGGCTATTATTTTACTTTGCATTGGATAAATGGCAAGGCTTGCAACTCTGTCCTCGTAAGGCCTGGCAGGACCAGATGGGGAGGATCGGCAAAAGGGCTGTGGGACGTGCTATTGTGTGGACAACATGATTTCATTCCATTCATGAATTAAAGTGTCTCGTTTTCCGTGACTGTACAGCTAAAAAGCTTGCCTGAATTCCTAAAAACGAGAAAGATTTTGTAATTTGAGCTTGTTTATATCTCTCCGCAGTGTTTTACAAACATCCCTATTAGTTCCCTACGTGTAAGGTCTAAACTGATGCAGAATGCCAGAGTAAAATCAATCAAACTCACTCGTCCTCCTTTTTTTCTGTCTTTGTCTTTCATAGATCAGCTAGATTCATGGTCTCCACCGCCGTACTTCGATGAAGACAGCTACCCCTCCCCTCCCAGGAATATGAAAGGTTTATCAAGCGGTCGTCCTCAGCTCACCTTCACATCAGGACACACCTGTGGGCTGCCAGACTGCGATCATTCCCTCGATCACTTGCAGCATGTCGGCCCTGACTCCCGCTCTCCCTACCTGCTCAGTCCCACCGAGAGTTGCCCTTTGGACCCTCACCGCTGCTCGCCCCGCAGCTCCATCCACTCGGAGTGCATGGTGATGCCAGTTTCTATGGCATCTGACCACGTCTCCAGCAGCACCTTTCCTAGAATGCACTACAGTTCACATCACGACGGCTCGCGGGACGACGGCTCCACTTCTCACGGTGGAGGTGGTGGCGGAGGAGGGGTTAGCATTGTCAGTGGGGGTGGCGGATCCGGGAAGATGAATCGTATTCCTGCGAATCTCCTGGACCAGTTCGAGAAGCAGCTTCCGATTCATAGAGATGGTTTCCACACGCTGCAGTACCAGCGCACGTCTGCCACCACCACCAACAGCGAGCAGCGCAACGAGAGTCCAGGGCGCATTCGCCATCTGGTGCACTCCGTCCAGAAGCTCTTCACCAAATCGCACTCTCTTGAAGGTTCGTCCAAGATGAACGGCACCAAGGGAGACTCTCGCTCAGACAGCGGACACCACCACCATCACCACCACCATCACGGCCATGACCATGGAAGCCACAAACACAGCAAACGAAGTAAGAGCAAGGAACGTAAGTCAGACTCCAAGCAACGCTCAGGGATAGCAGGCTGGTGGAGTTCTGACGACAACCTGGACAGTGACAGCACCTACCGGACTCCCAGCATCATGAGCCGGCACCACGGAGATCATATCACTCACTGTTACCCGGACATGGGCCATGGCCACTTCGGTGACCTTTCGCTTAAGACCTCTAAGAGCAACAATGACGTGAAATGTTCAGCATGCGAGAGCATCGCTATGGCCCCCGAGGGCAAATTCATGAAGCGCAGCTCCTGGTCGACACTGACCGTCAGCCAAGCTAAAGAAGCCTACCGTAAATCTTCCCTCAACCTGGAGAAACCAACCATGCCTCAAGATCTGAAGTCCTCCATGAGGCCTTGTCATTTTTTGCAGGTGAGATCTCATTTGTAAAGATGCAATTGCTGGTGTGCTGTAAGACAGTGCTTCTTAACTAGGGGCCCTCGAGGGTCCACAAGATGACTTAAAGGGATAGTTGTCACTCTCAAGTTGTTCCAAACCTTTAGGAGTTTTATTTTTCTAATTAGCACACAAGAAGATTTTTTAAGAATGTTGGAAACTAGTAGCATTTGACATCGAGGCACTGTAAAACCCAACAGTCAACTTTATCAAATGAACTGAGTTTAGTTAACTCTAAATTTACAGTTAATTCTACTCATTTGGAAACAGTTTTGAAGTCAGTGTTAACGGTAATGAGTAAATTAAATACCTCATTACTTTAACTTAAATGGTTAAAAAGTTCACAGTACTCATATAGATTAGTTTTTAAACTCAAATGGTTTGTAGCAATCAGTTTACTCAAACGGTTTAAGTTGCCTTAACTTATTAGGTTTTACAGTGCTCAGATGGTTTGAGTTCTCTTCATTTATTGGGTTTTACTCATAGACTGTAAAAAATATGGACGTAGTATCCGTGACGTCACCCATAGGTTTCTGATGAACCCAAAAGAAGCTACTAGTAGGCGTGGCCAACCGTCGCCATTTTGTTCGCGTGTCATCGCACCAACCGAGGCATACCAAACAAGGGCAAAGAGGCGGAGCGTGGGCGGAGCTACGGGACGCATGCTGGCATTGGAAGAAAGTGTGAATTACATCCAAATACTTTAGTTATAGTCTGTGTTAGTAAATGCAAGGCTATTTAGGAAATCCAGGCAGAACACTGTATGACAACGCTTCAGATGACGATTTTATAGCATACAGCTGATCAATCTGTCAGATTCTGGAGGGCATTAGAGTTCTGAAGAACATTATAAATCATAAATTATCCGAAATAAAGCAATTACATTTATAGAGATGGTATAAGTATATAATTTCACTCACCTGGGAAACGTGAGTCCACGTGAATGGTTTGTGAGCACAATTAAGCGCACACAGCATGCCATATTATCTGATAATGGTAGGAAATAATTCCAAAAGGCGACTGACTGTGTAAAGCCAAATAAAACAACACAAAAACATGATGAATCAGGCGGAATCAGCTGAGGTGACGTGACGGCGACCAGCGGGACTAGCTGTCACTCAAGTGGCCACGCCCTTAATTATGCAAACTTAATTTTAGCTTAATATAAAGGAAACGGATGAGTTATAAAAAAATTCACCCCCCTCACAGTTGTCATGAAGGGTAATATAAGCTATATGAACCAAAATCACTCTTTGTACCAGGCTGTAAACACCTTTTTTTCTGCTGTAAAATTGGCCATTTCACCAGTGGGCTCATTGGAGATTTGCTCTATTATGGAGCCAGGACAGCCAGGACTAGCGGAATTTTCGATGAATTGCAAGTCTTAGTTACTTCCGTATTGGCTTCCAGAGGGAGAGCGGGAGGTTGCCGCTTGGTTTTACTGTGCTCTAATTGCTTTGTTTACTCAAATGGATTAAGTTCACGGTACTCATTAGGATTAGTTTTTGAACTAAAATTCTTTTTTGCAATCCATTTCCTCAAATGGTTTAAGTAACCTTAACTTTTTGGGTTTTACAGTGTACGAAGAAAAAAACTATATAGAAGTCACTTGGTATCAGCTTCCAGGATTCTTTATATTAAATATAATTTAATTCTGTTGTTTTAAACAGAAGGAAACAAACTTAAACAGGTTGGAAACAGGTGTAGTATGAGAAAATGATCATTTCCCCTTCAAAATCTAGAAAAACATGGATAAATGAGGCTACTTAATTATAAAAGTGTAATGTATGGATTTTATTGTAAATTGTAAAATCTTCATGTGCATTTTTATACAGTGTTACTCATGATTGCATATTTTTGATAACATTTTTGAGTTCTGATGAACAACTGTAAGAATAGTGTAACATTTTAAGGGGATCTAGGATTTTTAAAAGTTGAGAACCACTAGTGTAAGATGAGATGCTTGGATGTTTGCCTGTGTGTAAGGAGTTATTATATGTCATTCTATTCATTTTTAAAACAAACCTTGGTATGGCTGTTTTCTGATCCATGGTTTATTGGTGCCTGTAAATTGTTGTTTAGTATTCAGAAGGCTCCCAAAAGAATCAAAAGTAATAGTCCGCTGAAATGGTTGTTACATAGCCTGGAATATATTAGTGTTTCCGCTGATGGAGAATATAGCCTGATTGAGGTGTTTGCGATGTTGTGAAGTGCTAATGTGTTAAATTGAGAGGCAGATTTATTGGTCGTGTCACTCCGAATAGACCAGTTTGTTTGTTGTTTATGTACAGAATTATTGCAAACAGTGACTCATATTGATTAACATTGATCTTTCTGTGCAAATGTGTGATTTTCCAAATGCATCACATTGCATGTGAATTCTTTATTTAGGGTGCTGCCAGACCTCTGGAAATAGCTTCTTGCTGTTTCCTAGTGAATTTGTACAATTATGCCTGCTTATCCTACATGTATAAATGGATTCTGGACTGTCACGGGTCAGCATTCCTGAAATTAATCATCTATGCGTCATAGTAGAGTGCAGCTACTATGCGAATATGTCTGGAAATTGCCTGTCCTGATGGGATCATTATTGTGTTTTAGAACACGTCTGTAAGAGCTTTTTAATAATACTGTACCTACTTTAAAGAAGGCAGTGATATTGCTTTAGTTAATTTATCTTACAGTATGTTAGAATATGACCATGGTTTTAGCCTCATGCATTAGGATAATGCCATATTCTTATTCAGAAAAAAAGTTTTTTTTTTTTGTTTTTTTGAGGTTGACTATGAAATTTAAATTCATTGTTTCAATTCCTGTAAGCACATTAAGTTCAGCTGTAGGATTAAGGGAGGCATATAATAAAAGTGCAGAAAAAATCCATAATTTGATTTATTATTATCTAATACAGATAACATTAAAACTAAGCACTTATCATGCAGTATGGACATGGTCACCGATATGTTGCACACGATAAATATAAATTCTTGTTTGCAAAATTAGCTAAATTAATTTTTGACCATTAAAAATGAATGAAAATCAGAATGCTCATACCTCTGAGACTGAACCATACCAGGCCCTGAAATGAAGACTACAAAAAGAAACGCTTATCGAAAACATGGAGAAACCAACACCTCAGAATGGGCCAGCATCCAAAACACAACATATGCTGGTCTGTCAGAACTAGTTAGTGTTGCAGATGTGTGACTCAAGCAGTTTGATCAGCAGGTATAATGAAAAAAACACCCTTAGTAAACATCTGCTGACACAGCAGCTTCCACCAGTCCTGGACTTATGCAAGAGCACAGCAGAAGCAGTGAGGCTGATGGCCCCATTCAGATAATTAATGAATGGTTGGATCTGAGTTTCCTTAGGGGGAGAAAGAATCCAGAGAACCTAAATCGGTTTTAGATTTTATGTATTGGATGCTTGTTGAGAGCTCATTCAGGCCCCTTTGAGTCTTTGTAGACAATTGAGCCTTTATCTTAAGTGTAATTTGTGTCAGCAATGGGAATGACAAAAGTTTAATGTGCCTAAGATAATTCTGAAGGGAATCTGCTTCTGTTAAACCCAAAGTAAACTGTTTTTTTGAGGCTGAATGTAAGTATACGCACACAGATGAATGCACAGGACATCCGAATTGCAATTTTTAAATGATTTTGTCAAAAGAAAGATCTTGATGTTTCATTGAAATTTCTTTGTGTTCAGGAATGTTTCTTTGCCTTTTATTTTTGTAATTGGCCCCATGAAAAATCACTCAAGGAATAATATTTTTCAGTCTATACATATGCTTCCAAATACAGGCCAGTAGCCACGGGGAGTTCGGGTGGTTCGGAACCACTGACATAGGTCCAGAATTTGTCCCATACATGAGCTCATTTGTCATATTTTGATTGATATGCCATCATAAAAAGTAAAAATAACCAATCGAAAAGGCTTCAAGACCAAGTGGAATCCTCTGTTGGCTGTCGCTTCGATGTGACTTCAGCTAATCAGTTTTGGCCAATGCTAACAATATTTTATTAGAGTCCAACAACCAAAAGTGCAAGAAAACACAAGATCTGGTGAAAGAGAAGTCATCTTTTGCTACTTTATTCAAGAGAAAACATTTTACAAGTAACTATTCTAAATCTTTGACCCATATTAAAATTAATTTGACCACTAATTTGGCCATTGTTGTTATACAAACATTGAATTATGGTTGTCATTATTAATATGTTTTAATTCTTTTCTATTCAAATGGCCAAATTCTGACAGAGGACAGTTGAATGTGCGGGTTTATTTCGTCACCTTGTAATTATAAGGTTCTATCTGCCTTCTAAATGATTTTGAGATATTGAGCTTCAAAGTGTTTGCATTCCATAGCAAACAGTACGTGTGTAACATTTGTTTTTTTTTTTAAATAAAAAGTCTTAAAATGTAGACAACTTGTGAAAAACATACCATAATGTAAATAATATGTCTATAACTCAATTTTGACAAAAATGTCAGATAAAACCTAATAATTCTTAGGTGACGCTTTATCTAAAAAATGACGATAGGCCAGTTTTTAATTTAAAAACATTTTTCTAATGATATATGATGTAAATAAAATGCATTTATAAAAATAAGATTTTTTTCATATTCCTTTAATTCTAAATCTTTAGGAAATATTATTGGTACATCAAAAAGTGAGGTTATGATGACCATCTGACAAGCTAATTCAGCTAAAGATGCTTAAAATGTCACTAAAATGCAGGATTTAACTCTAATAATCAAATAGAAAAAGAGGTGACTAAGTGCAAAAGGTCCTCATTTTGGGAGAAAAAGACCCACTCCATTATCCAGGCTGGCTACGGGCCTGCATAAAGAGCTATGGCGAAATATCAGTCAGCCAAGGCTCATTGGAAAAATGTGCCTCATACTACATTTTTGTAAAATATGTTGCTATGTTTTGTTGCATATTTCAGATGAGAAATCCACTAGAAGGTGCTGTCACCATTTTTGTGAATCTGAAATGCATTACCTGGGGTACATTAGATTGTACGTTTCAGATACATGTCCCTCTTGTACACGTCCACGAGAAGTCAGGGCTCATTGTATAGATCGCGCAGCCTAGCGAACCACTACGCTAAACTAAACCAACAGTGTTGTCAAAAGCAAACGTAATAGAAAAGTGCAGTGAGAACACGTATGTTTATATTGATTTTGCAATGCTTTTATCTTTTTTGTTGAACCATGCTTTACCAGACTCAAGCATGAGCTCTCTTGGTCACTAGTACAACACCATACAAAGTAAGTTACTGAGCCAACGGACCACACTTGTAAAGTTGACCATGATGGGGCACATGTATTTAATTTCAAATCATAGACAACATTAAATTGTTTTATTCACTTTGTTTTGTGCAAAGAACGGCATGCATGAAAAAAAAAATGCTTTATTTGGTCCCAGTAAATATCAAAAGTGTAAAAACGAACTGAAGTCATACTGACCGGTTGCGTTCAGTTTTCCTAGAAACTGCAGGCAAACATGCATTTAAGTATGTTTTTTGCAATTTCACAAAAATATAGGCTGAAGTATGTATTTCCAATGTGCTGGTTTTGTGCCTTGTCAATCATACAAATTCATATTGTAGTGACTGGATTTCAATCTGTGAGAATTGCAGTTTTATGCTGATACTCATAAGCCAGTGATGTTTATAATCTGATAGTCTTTTGTTCAGAACTCTGCACAGTATTCATGTAGAGTCTGAAAGTAATACTCATGTCATTCTAAATCCAATTAGTCTTTATGACACCATTTGTGGAAAAACTTGTTATGCCTAGGGATGAGTCTCTAATTACTGAGAAGCATCCTATATACTGTAGATACAATTGTACCTTTGTAAGTCACGCAAGGAACAAAATGCTCTGCAAACTTGTACAAAAGATACATTTTTCTCTGTCAGCAGAGGTGCAAAATCACTTTCAGCATCCATTTTTTCAAAAGGCTAATTGTTTTTTGCCAGTAATCACTCCCGATTCTAATTTCAGCTCAAATGCCTCTGACACACAAATGTAGACTTTTATTGAAGGACTAAAACAAGCTCTTTCCATCTGTCTTTCTTAGCACAGCAATTAGCTTAAGTGTGTTTGTATTTCAAATATGTCCAAAAGGATTAAACATCAGCCTGCAGGAAGGGGACAGAAAGCGTCCAGCAGTCAGTGACTGTGATGCATCTTTGGGTCAGGCGTTTAATAGGTTCTCTCGACCCCAACAAAAATAGCCTGCGCCGTCTATCATGCCGGTGCTATTTTTGGCTGCTGTTATCGATGCAGCCCGCTGTGACGCAAACTCTCCGGGAGGGACACGTTCGTCCCTTCACTCTGATGGTCCGGTGTCCTGAGCAGCGATGGCAATAAAGCAGCTATTTTTGGTGTGTGTTCATCATAGCGCTCACCATCTTGAGTGGATTGAATCATTAGCTGAGATTGTGATTTGGATCAAAATCAATACTAAATGGTTTACGAGACGACTTTTTGGCAAGGGTTTCCTCCAGGTTTCAACACTTCCTTCATAAATCATGGATCACGTTATGAGGAGGACAGTAGTTCATTTCATTGTGGACTGAAGCCTCAGAGATGTGATGGATAGAAGAATTATGGCCATTCAAACTGGCTCTAAAGTTTTTAAGTGGGTTCAAGTGGATTTTAAATGCAACTTTTTAATATTTTCTGTCATTCTAATTTTCCAACTTTAGTTGTTTGGTTAAAGCAGCTTTAGAATGCAACTTTTCAATGTTTTATTTCATTTTATTTTTCAGTTTCAATTTGATTATTGTATGCTGGATAAAAGTGTTTTTATTTTGCAGATCATTCTGCGTAAGCTGACAGATCTGTACCTCTTTTCAAGCTTAATCAGATTATTTTTCCCCATTGAGGTGTTTACATGAAGGTTTCTCATTCTCTGTGAACTATCATTCAGATTGCGAATGGATTATTAAAATGCATTTAAACGCAGCAACTGGTTTCACTGTCAGATCTGACCTTTTTAAACGTTTCAGCAAGACTTTTATGTTGATATCAGTTACCAGCAGGTGGATCTCCCACAGCTTTGGGTGAAGGCCAGGTCCTCCTGACAAAAGAGAATTAGCCCATTCACACATCATGCAAAACATAAATCATAAAAGAAACTTGTGTTTCTGCAAAATATCTAATTATCATTTAAACCAAGTTCAAAAGATCTCTTGTTTTAAGCAGAAAACTCATTTTTTTTAGTTCATTTAGAGCAAAGAATACCAGACTAGGGCCCACGGGCCAAAGTTGACCCATGGTAACCTTTGATTTGGCCCACCATCCCATCTGAGAATGCTTTAGAGATTATATTTCAAATTTAATGTACTCTTTTATTTGTTTATTTTGTTTTTAAGCTACAAAAAGGTATCTGAATGGTATCTAAATGTTTCAATTTAAATGATGTAAATTTAATCATATTTAGTTTAAAATGTGCATACGACGGATAGAGGACAATGCAGAGACTTTGGTGAGTGAATCAAATCAATGGCAGATTCTGCTTGACTAGTGTATTCAACATTGAACTCCACTGTTTTATAAATATGATTGTTTGTTTTTATTGAAATAACTTTGAATCGTATTAACTTGCGCAGTTTCACTTTTTAAAGTAAAGTTTTTCTTTTTTTTTATTATGATAAAATAATAATAAGTAGGAAATTACCCATGGCAACTTTAATGTAAAATAGTTTGGTATAGTTACCTTCGGCCCACAGCTATCAATGATATTTGGTATTTGGCCCTTCATAAGAAAAAGTTTGGGCACACCTGATGTAGAGGCTTAAAGCAAAAAGAAACAATGGGGTTAAGATCCAGATTTGGGGTTTATGTATTTTATTCAGGAAAATGCATTCAATTGAACAAAAGTGACTGAAAAGATTTTTACATTATTTAAAAAACATTTAAACAAATTAAATTTCTATTTACGAAATGTGTCAACACTGCTATAGAAACAAATCAATAAACAGTAAACACATTAGAAAAATTTCGAAAGGATAATGTGAAAATTCTGAAGCATAATGTTAAAGCTAATAAAGTAGTGTTGATATTACAAGGTCAAGGGTTGATGAAAAGCAAGATGTTTTTTTATTCTGTAATACAAATTAGCAGTCTGAATAAGAATGTTTACATATACAGTAACTACAGTAAATCACATCATTAATTTTTAAACATTTATCTGTCCAAACTAAATTAGGACAATACACTGCAAAATGTTTTTGTTTTGGTCTTATTTCAAGACCAGAAATCTAAAAAAATTAAATCAAGTAGCATTTAAAAAAGTAAAAATAAATACGTTTAAAAAGTGTATTTTAAAATACATTTTTAAAAGTAAAAATGACTAAATTAAGCGAATTTAAATAATCTTATTTTAAAGCAAAATTAAATTGCTTTGCTTGTTTTATGATGAAAATTATTGTTTGTTAGCTGTTTGGACAGAACTGTGTGTAGGTATAGTGTGTCCACAGTCATTTTGGAGTGATAGAAACACAATAAGTCTCTTTTTTTAGATTTCCTGACGTTAAAATAGGACCCAAATTCCAGTGATTTTGAGGCCCACCGCAACGTGACAAAGGAGTGTGGTTATCCCTGCCCACTGATTAATTGACAGGCTTCATTTTTCTATAGCATGTATACACATGTCCACAGAACATTTTTTACAAAGAAAATATGTGTTCTAAGTTATTTTTAAGTAAAAATTTATTTATTTTTTTATTTTTTATTTATTTTCTGATTCTTAATCACCACGACCGTATGGTGTCAGTAAATGCTAATATGTGTGTTTCTGTGTGTGTGTCTGTGCGTGTGAGTGTGTGTACTGCAAACGGCACTTGTGTGTGACTCATCATTTCAGAAAGGCTTGAATAAACTCCACTACATATACATGAAATAAACTTACTTGCTATTTTGGACTAATGAGCTGTATTTCAGCTTCATCCCTGTCTGTCTCTATCACTCTATCACTACATTCAACTAGTAGAAAGTCCCAGTCCCATTGGTAGGCAGAGCATCAAACCATTGTTCATTTGCATAGCTGAACTTTTCTCTCGACTTTCTGTGAACAACCTTAAGAGTAGCCCTGAAAGTCAGAGATGAAGTTCTCAAACCTCATGACTTTGACATTTCGGCAGAGGTTGGCTGACAGACACTCTTGGGTTTAGTCCACTGCACCGTGAACATCGGTATTCGCTATCTGAATGATAAAGGATCATGGGAAGGGTGTTAAATGAGCAGACCTCTCCAGCTGAGTCTTGCCGTGTCGAAGCACAAACTCCGTCACACTCTGACACACAGCTTACCCTTCTCATTATGCTCTTTCTCTCTGTATTCTTCACCTGCCTCTAAAGGCTACCAGAGGAGACGATTGCATTTTAATAGATTTTCTGATAGGTCAGCGAAGGTGAATCTAATAACCAATTAATACCACTGTTTACAAGCCAGCAAGAGCCAAACGGCGTCTCTTACAAACACACAACAATTCAATAAACTGTGAGAGTCAGACAATTGAAGAGGTCAGACACAGCTGGAGTGTGTGTGTGTGCGTGTGTGTGTGATGAGTAGGGGAATGTTGATGACAGCAGATGCTATTTGTGTCACTGTTTGTCCCCTAAATGAGCTTTAACATACTTGGTCTTTCAGCAGAGATAATCAGAGACACTTGTTCTAAAACAAACATGTCAATTAGATTTAATATTGAATTGTTTAAATGGCATAAACTGGGATAGTTAAAAAAGGATTCAGTGCCAAACAGCATTAACCCTTACTGATGGGTATGAGTATGGGTAATTTTGAGTCTTTATTTGGCTATAACGTTTTCTGTGTTTCAGCTAGCAGAATGATTTCTGGTGACAAATCTTATTTTGACATATTTTGAGAAAAGGCTTTGAATTATTATTATTATTATTATTATTATTATTATTGTTGTTGTTGTTGTTGTTGTTGTTGTTGTTGTTGTTGTTGTTGTTATTATTATTATTATTATTATTATTATTATTATTATTATTATTGTTATTGTTATTATTTTTAACTCAACAATACACACAATACACAAATTAAACTGCTGTAAAAATTCATTCATTCATTCATTTTCTTTTCGGCTTAGTCCCTTTATCAATCCGGGGTCACCACAGCGGAATGAACCGCCAACTTATCCAGCATTTGTTTTACGCAGCGGATGCCCTTCCAGCCACAACACATCTCTGGGAAACACATCCATACATTGTCATTCACACACATACACTATGGACAATTTAGCTTACCCAATTCACCTGTACCGCATGTCTTTGGACTGTGGGGGAAACCGGAGCACCCGGAGGAAACCCACGCAACCACGGGGAGAACATGCAAACTCCACACAGAAATGCCAACTGGCCCAGCCGGGGATCGAACCAGCGACCTTCTTGCTGTGAGGCGAACGTGCTACCCACTAGGCCACCGTGGCGCCCTGCTGTAAAAATGAATCCGATAATTATTATTATTATTTTTTGCATAAATCTGTTTATCAACCTGATCAAAACTACTAAATTGTTTAGAAAATTACAGGATTTTAACCCTTTAATAGACAAATTCATAATTGTCACTGATTTAGTGAAAACAACATGCAAATTAAATGTTTTGAATATAAAAAGTAATTGTGGACTGGACTTTTTTTAACCATATATCACAGTCTTGAACATGTGAAACAACATTGTCTCTGATGTTTTGTTTTGGATTTATTAGATTTTTTTTTCTCTCCCTAATTTACTGTTGGTGGCTGTTTTTGTCCCATTAACTTCCATTATAACCACATTTTTTATTTAATAGCCATGACACCATATAATCATGCATTTTTGATTGCTGGTGGTTTCCCTGTTGGGAAGAGGTAATATTTAAAATTTTTACTGTTAATCATCAGTTGGCACCGTAAACCCTTTAGATAGGCCATCCAAAAAAAAAAAGCTTACTCTCTGGATTTTTTGTGGAGTATAACAGCGAATTAAAGTGTGTGTATGTGTCTGTGAGTGTGTGAGAGTGACCTTTGTGCACTTGCCTTGATGTGTCTGAGAAAATCCAAATATGCATCTCAGCTCTCAGAGCTCATTCATTCATTTTCTTTGATTTTCTTTGTCATTGACGCCCGCTCTGAGAACTACATGGAGTAAATAAAAACAGACTGTGTATTTATGCACCATCAAATGTTGTTATAGTTGAAGTTAATGGGGCAAAAACAGCCACCAACAGTAAATTAGGGAGAAAACTTTTAAATCTAACAATTCATCAAAACCAAAGTTGTTTCTAATCATTCACATGTCCAAGACTGTGGGAAAAGGAAAAAAAGTCCAATCCACAATTACTTTTTATATTGAAAATACGTCACATTATGTTTTGTTTGTTTTTTCAGCAAATCAGTGACATCATTTATGAATTTGGCAATTAAAGAGTTAAAATCGTGTAATTTTCTAAACAATCTAGTAGTTTTGAACAGGACTAAGGTTGATTAACAGATTTATGCAAAAAAAAAAGTGATGCAAAAAAAATCTGATGCACTTTTGCAGCAGTTTAATTCAGTAGATGTTTTCATCTAACATAGCAAAAGGTTAGTAAGCACAAGGGTTATTATGCAGAGCGTCTATGAATTAAATTATGTTATTTTATTTGTTCATTCATTCATTCATTTTCTTTTCGGCTTAGTCCCTTTATTAATCCAGGGCCGCCACAGCGGAATCAACCACCAACTTATCCAGCATTTGTATTATGCAGCGGATGCCCTTACAGCTGCAACCCATCTCTGGGAAACATCCATACATTCTCATTCACACACATACACTACGGACAATTTAGCTTACCCAATTCACCTGGACTGCATATCTTTGGACTGTGGGGGAAACTGGAGCACCCGGAGTAAACCACTCGAACACGGGGAGAACATGCAAACTCCACACAGAAATGCCAACTGACCCAGCCGAGGCTCGAACCAGCGACCTTCTTGCTGTGAGGCAACAGCACTACCTACTGCGCCACTGTGTTTTTCTCATGATCTCATGGTTTGTGCATGACATTGGTAGGAACTTACATTTTTAAAAATAGTTTTTGCTCACAAAGTACAAAATATATACAATAAAACTGATTAAGTGAAATGGCATGAAGTGTTTTCTATCTAACAAATTATAGGTCACACTTTAGTTTAAGGTATATCTCACTATTAGCAAACCATTAACTTTTAGCTCAATAAACTAATATACAGCTTATTACTAATTAGTAAGGTACAGTAGTAGGTGGGTTTAAGTATTGGTTAGGTCTAGGGATGTAGAGTAAGATAATAATTTATAAGTATTAATAAATATTATAATAAACATATAAAGTAATAATAAATATATTAATAAATATCTTAATATTAATCAGGTAAAACGCCACTAGTTAATAGTGAAAAAAATATATACCTAATCTAACGTGTTACTTAATTATTACATATATCTGTAAATTTTGTAAATTCAGATAGATGGATGGATAGATGGAGGGGTGGATGGGTAGTTAATTAGTTGATTTTATTATCTATCTATAATTTTATAAGATTATTTTTATAGCAAAGGAATAGTCTGACTTTCTTTGTCACTACATGTCCAAAAATAAAACTTGGTATAAAATATATACCAAAATCTTCGTTCGGGCCATCCATTCTGGAGGAGGGTGACTCAAAATCTCAATGATTTTTCAGGAGTTTTACCCCACAGATTGCGTCTGTCCTCTGGCGTTTTTGGTTAATTAAATGTCTAAAAATATCAAACTCCTTCAAGACTTAATTAACCTAAAGACTTCTATGGATTATGTGTGTGTGTGCATGTGTGTACGCGTGTGTACGAGGGTGTCCGTGACATTTACTCATTTTCATTGACTCCTTGATCACAATCGTTCTTCTTACTGAATGCTAAAGAGCCACGAGGCGGCTGAAATGTGCCTCCTGTGACCTGGACGAGAGGATTTCTGATAAACAAAAGCTTTTGGTAAAAGGACACAGAGTTAATCAAGCTGTTTCGTATTAAATGTCATCTACTGTGGTTCAATTGATTCTAATCCTTAATGGAATGTTACATGGATTAACGACTGTGTCCTCTGAAAAACTCAAATATTTTAATTAATCTCTAAACAGAAATGAAATGCCATTTATTGAAATTTTACTGACTTTTTTTATCTTGTTCATTAATTGATTTTTGGTTAAAATCTAAGTCTGTATTCAAAATTATTCTTCACATCTAGTGAGCTGTTAAACACTGAAAAGATCAGAGAAACGGTTTTGTAGTTCTGAACTTTTTTTTTTTTTAACAAGGCTGCATTAAATAATCATACTTTGGCTGTGTATTTCAACTAATGTATTGAAATAGTTTTAACTTTATTTAATTTTGGTTTTCAGAAAAAAATGACTTAAAGGTGCAGTAGGTGATCTGCCACAATGCTAACCTGTTAGCATAAATCTCTGAAACATGCTATTTCTGACCGAATATTCAAAGTAGCATGGTAAACAATATAGGAAGCGTGTCACAGGTCGTCAATGTTAAAAAAATGAACCAATGAGATAATAAAACCAACTTCACCTCAGTAAAGCAGGCTAGGCGCAATAGCCTATTTACTTATGTTTTGTTGTTAAACAAAATAAAAATCTACATTATCTATGCTGTAAAAGGTTCCTTATGAAACTGAAAATAGTCACATCAGTCTATCGCTGGAAGATTTCAGTGGCTGAACAACACTTCTGTGCAGATATAACCCATTTGTAACAACAACATCTACATCAGCTCTGCGTGAAGCTAAAGTAGTTTTAAAACACAACATTAACTGTCTGAGATAATTATTTCAGTCATGGTGTTGCCAGCATGTAAAAGTAACTCCAATATTGATTCAGGATTTTAATTTTTTTTGATTCAGCATGTTTTTATCGCTCACTCGCTCTCTCTCTCATGAACGCGCAGCATGTGTATGCACAGACCGTGGATCTGCGTGAACAGAGGTGTGCAGTAGCACAAATCTGCATTCGCTGATAGACAGTTTGAGCTACTTATCGGAATTATGGGAGATGGCGTTTTGACACTATTTTAATTGGATGAACATTTTTAGTGTTATGGCTTACCCAGAATGTAAAAATACAAATAAATACATTTTGATCATTTAGTTTAATCTGTACTATTGAAATGTGAAGAGACTGAAATGTCAACCAGCACAACAAAAAATGTTTCTGAAGTTAGTCACCTACTGCACCTTTAATGCTTTTCATGCGACCATTTTACATTGTTACAAGTCATTAGCTGGAGTACCCACCAGACTCACTAGATGAGCACTCCACCAGCCATTCACCTGAACTACACCTACCATCATGCTTTGCATCTCACAGCTGAAACAGTTTACCAACATTAAATTTGAGTACACAACTGCAGCATATAAGAAGCACAATACAATAACCCACAATAAAGTTGAGTGAGTGTGGTGCTTAATTGCTGTGTGTAATATGCTGCAGCTGTATCAGAGTAATCAGTGTTCAAACTGGTAAACTGTTTCAGCTGTGAGATGCAAAGCATGTTGGGGTGTGTAGTCCTGGTGAATGGCTGGAGGAGTGTTCATCTTCTGGAGTGCCTTCTAGTCAGTCTGGTTGGTACTCCAGCTAATGACTTGTAACACATATCTTATGATGACTTTACTAGAAGACTAGAAGATTACTAGAAAACTAGGATCCTGAGAAGAATTTCTCTTCATTTTATCATGTACAAATCTATGTTTCCATCCACCTATTTTAATGCACATTTTGGATGCTCATAATGTAGATGGAAACAGTTTTACCAAACAAATTCCAGTATACGCGTTAAAAAAGTGATTTTGTTATAGAAGATCATGTGATGGTAAAAATGTGTGTGAATGACAAACCAGTAAGCTGAGCACATTGTAAAACATGAGAAATGTTGTTTTGGTTATTAAATGCCAGTATTAGTTTTATTATATTATTAATTACCTCCAGAGCATTTTCAAGAGCGTCTGTGCTTCACGTCTGACACCTTCAAAACACCACCACGCGTTCATTGCATGTCAGCATATGTCTTCTGAGACACAAGTCATTTATTAAATAAAGTAAAGATTCATGCAGCTTCTCCAACCGCTGCAAATTCTGTTTTACTTTGGATTTTTGGCATCAGTTATCAGGAAGTGATAATTTTGTTCTCTTTGACTACTTGAATGGAAACGCTGCTTTATTTGGATGTCTTATATACGATATTCCAGTTTTGTGCATAAATTTAATTCGCATCTTCAGATGGAAACATATCTTATGTTACCGAACAAATTAGGTCAAAAGTAATCTAAAAGTAATCCAAACAAAGTCAAAACACTACATTACCTACAATAAAAAAATTATTTGTTGCATTTACTTACATTTTTTAAGGTAAGTAGTTGCAAACAATTTATATGGGCTGAGTTTTAAAAAACAATTTAATGTAAATGCTAGTTGAGCGTTACTAAATTAAATTTGTTTGTTTAAATTCAGTCCATGTAAAGGGTTTGCATCCACTTACCTTAAAAAGAATTTAGTAAATCCAATGAATATTTTTTTTTCAGTGTATGAGTAATCTATATGACTATTTTAGTAATGAAATTTGTATAGAATTTGTAAATAATATACCCCACATTGTTCTGAAGTCCTAAAAGTTTAAACACAGTTCTTCAAAATCCTCTAAAGTCAGTTTAAAAGCTTCCAGTAAGGACACTGTCGAGTTCTCCTGACACTATGTTATAATGAATTCATCTCTTGGCTTGTAAAACTGTGGCGATGTGTTGCTTTGAGAGGATGTTTTCAGAGTTCTGATGTAAAGTACTGTTCTGAAGGTTATGAGCATAAGGACAGTTGCTAGGTGACAAAATTGTTCTCAGCTAGTTTGAAAGGAGAACACGTCATAAATATGTCAGAGCCTTGTTTCTGTCATATGATCTATCAGTCAATCTTCTGCTCTCAATGAGATGTTGTTCATTCACCAGAAGAGAGTCATTAAGTGCACAAGATCATGACAACAGCGGTAATATTACTCAGTCAACGCCCGCATGCAAAGATAGTCTGTGATAAGTGGTTTCTGTGAAGATGTTCTTGGGGAAAGTGCCAAGAAGTAAATGTCAGCCGGTAAAGGTGATTGATATCAGTCGTGGCAATGTCACCATGTCAGCGGCGTTGGCAATGAATTGTGTTGAGGAGTCTGTTTTAATGAGCATCCGGCTGTTTACTGCTTATGCTGCTCTTATCTTCTTGGTCTTGCTGACTGTTTGTACAAACACACCTTCTAAGGAAGTTTTTTTCACCTTTCTCTCAGTTGGCTCAACTTTTTCTAGTATTTTAAGGTACAAAATTGGCCCCGGATTTCCCCAGGGCCATGATATCAGAATGTTAACCTCGAGAAGTGTTACACTAGCTGTTTTATTTCTGTTTATTTCATAACAGACTTGTAATTCTTACATTCCTGCTATGCAAAAAATGTCAAACTACAATTTAAAGCTTTAATTTGTTTTTTTAAAAAGATTCAATTCAATTCACTTTCACTATAATGCATGTCTTTGGGCTGTAGGGATAATTGGAGTACCCACGGGAAACCCATGCAAACACAGGGAGCACATGCAAACTCCACACAGAAATGCCAACTGATCCAGCCAGTACTCAAATCTTCTTGGTGTAATGCTAACCACTGAGCTACAGTGCAACAAACAAGCAGACCAAAACCCACTGAAAATAGTTCACTTTCAAGCAACCTCGAGAAGTGTTACACTAGCTGTTTTATTTCTGTTTATTTCACAACATGTCGAATGTTGATCAAAATGTCAAATTACAATTTAAAGCCTTAATTTTTTTTGAAACATTAAAGTCTGCTTGAAATCAAAACAGACATTGTTTATTTTGCTAGCTCACATTGTTATTCTTAGGGTGAATAATTCAGTGTTAATCCACTGATAAAAAAAAATTGTTTTGGTAATCTTCAATGAAATGTCTGCTCATTTGCTTCCGTGTTTGGAGTGGTGGTCCTACTGTTGGTGCCAACCCGAGAGCTTCCATAGCAACTGCATATTAATAACCTCTCTTATTGTTAAGTTTGCTATGAGGGATTAAAGCACAAAAGAAAGCCCCACCCCTTACTCAACATTCTCTTTCAGTTGGAAGTACATCAACATACTCAAATGGAAGTCTTAGCAACTTCGAGTTCATGTAGATTTTAAATTAACATGAAAGTAATTTAATAAATGAATCAGTCAATTAGTACACCCCAGCACACACTTTTCTTTATAGTTTGCTGCTGGCTGTTTCTAGAAAAAATAATATCATCTGTTGTTCAGCCACTGAAATCTTCCGGCGATAGACTAATGTGACTATTAAGTTTCATAAGGAACCTTTTACAGCATTGATAATGTAGATTTTTATTTAGTTTAACAACAAAACATAAGTAAATAGGCTATTCCGCCTAGCCTGCTTTACTGAGCTGAATATCATATCATATCAAAATTCGTATTCATGTCATATCTAAACCTTATATTTTCCTTTCCTTTAGACTTATGTTGACTTAACATTTCAATTTGCGTAAATGTTAAGAGCATGGGACTGGTATGTTTAATCATGTGGTTGTTTCATATATGCAGGTAGAACAATTATCACAGCAAGAAATAAGAGATTGTTTTGGGCAAAATTTTATTGAAATCACTGAAAAATGTAATAGGCAACAGCTTTACTGTATTAAACAAGAGAGTGACAATATCAGTTTGCCAAATCCCAAACGTGCAATAAAGCCATAATTATATGACACTATTATGGTATTATTATGCTCAGTTCAGTGCTGAATCATTTCGATTCAATCATTATGAAACAAGTTAAAGTGCCATTCAACAATTTCAGTGCCATCAAAATGTCATTACAGAATTGTATGTGCCTTTAAGGGTGTTTTCACACTTAGGAGGTTTGTACCGTTAACTTGTATACTTGTATACCATCCAAACAATGTTGCACAACAAACAAACAGACCAAAACCACTGAAAATATGGATGCGTTCACTTTCAAGCAAACTCAAGTGTAGTTCAGCTGAAATTTTAAGACAGCATTGACCAATGACATCTACATCAACAAAAACCAGCAATATGATTCAAAGAAAAAAGCTGAATACTAAAGCATACCAGAATGAAATGTATAATTTTGATCTGGAACAGCAGAACCAAGAAAACCAAACTACAAATCTCTAGGTGACAGGAATGGGGAGAAAAAAGAGATAGCAGCTTTGCTCCTGTAGAAATTAAAAATGGGTGACTATATGCATTGATATTTAATATTACTCTATAATATTACTATTCTGTATTATATGAAAACATAAATGCGTGTCTGTACTGTCCAGGTCCCTCAGGATGAATGGGGAGGGAGGGATGAGGAGATCCCATGCAGAAGGATGCGGAGCAGCAGTTACGTTAAAGCCATGGGGGATCAAGACAGTGGAGACTCTGATGGCAGCCCCAAAAACTCCCCGCAGAAAATGGTGCGACCCAACGCGCTCGTCAAATCTGTGCTGCAGAGACAACTTTCAGACCAGAGGTAAGAACTTTCATCATCCGGTGAATCTCATTAGAAAGCCTATCCAATCTGAGGTTAGAGTGATTAATGTTCATAGTCGTAAAGCAGAAAACAGGCGTGCAATCATTAACCAGTTATCCACGATCCCAGAGGCACACATACTGCGACATGTGAGATCCTTTTTTTGTACAATATGCAAATGTATTTTATGAGCCATCATGAAACATCTGCAGTCGCATCACAGATTGTGCATTATAGACTCTCTTGGTGTGAAAGCGAAATGCCCAGCTTTACCGCTTGAAACTGACGTTTAGGAGTGCCAGTAAATTTGAGTGAAAAATGCAAGCGATTAAGTTGACAAACACACGAATTCAAGGATTCACACGAATTCAAGGAAGGAATTCAATACACATTGACACCTGCTGCAGCTAAACTTACCATGTCTCTGTCTTCATATCAAAAATCAAGGCTATCTGATTCAGAAAGCTGCTGTGATTCAGACATCCCAGACTAAGATCGAAGCTTTCTAAAGTCCCCTGGTCATGTTAGACAGTGAATTTTGAATGCTGAAATCTACTTCTCTTATTCACTCATGAGACTCTAGATAGCATAGATTGATTGGCTTTTGCATGCAATCCGTAAGCACATTATTACTACTTGGCGAGCTGATTGGACTCTGCTGATTCTGCAGCAAATGAGCTGGCTTGTTTAAATAGTCTGCTTCAGTGTTCTGGTTACTGTTGGATTTCCTCTTAAACCTATGGGGCTAGGTTAGTCTTGTTAATAATTCCTGCAAAAACACAATGTAGCCAAATTTACATGCATGAAAAAAATATGAACAAAAACAGTTCAAGTACACAAAATAAAAATATGAATCAATAAATATGTTTCACAAATGCAAAACACAATTTACAAATGTATAAAAATCTACACAATGTTTACATTTCAACTTCATCATGATTGCAAATGTCCAAATGGTGTTTCACGTATGAGTCACTCTGGAATTGTGTGTGTATTTTTTATATTTTCCTTGCAGGTCACTCATTTAAAGCCTTTAGCCAATCAGATGCCAGCTCACTGTTCAACCATAATCTGCCTAATGAAATGCTTAATTTTTGTATACACAGACCAGTAAGAATAGTAAGTTACACAAGCATACCGTTATTTTATTAATGTAAAAATATTTAAACTGCAGTGTTTGGGTGCTCTGAGTTTGTCTGAGGTAATTAGTCTAAGGGTACTTTCACGCTAGCACCTTTGGTCCCCTGGTTCGTTTGACGTCAGAGTTCGGTATGGAGTTTGGGTTTTGTAATCTGTATGAATCGAACAGGAGGTACAGTCCGTCGCATCAAACGCACATCAAATGACTGCAACTACACAAACTTCCACAAACTTGTAAACAAAGAGTCACTTTCATTTCTGGAGGAGATTCGCCATCAGTTTTGAATAACTTCAGAAGAGCAGCGCGATCTGATGAAGCATTATCCTGATGATGATAATGTGTAGAATGGCCAAAAATGAGGTTGGTGTTGTGATCTCGTTTTTTTTTTCGAGTTCTTTTTGAAACTTATGAGACAGTTGTTGTTTAATTGTATTGGTGATTCCAAATATGTAATGTGATATGTAATCAGAAGCTTGGCAAACAATTTTGGAGAATTTGAAGTATCCCCATTTAGACAGAATGCCCAAGCATACTGCCCGAGAGGTGTTTCAAAGATGGCTGCTGAGTGAAATGACTTGCCTTAAAGGGACTTTGATTTAGCTAGTGTGAACAATGTCTTCTGAACTCGTGTTCACATCCGCAAACCGTACCCAAGTCTGCCTGAAAGAGGTGGTCTGGGGTACAGTTTGCACAAACTGGTCCGGTGCACTTCTGATATGAATGCAGTCGTACCAAATAAGGGATGTGAACCGCCAACTGTACAACAAACTTTAGTTTTTTTATAAGGTATATTCATGTGTCTATGGCCCCGTTTACACTAGTGCAATTTCGTTTTAAAACGCATAAGTTTTGCTACGGTTACGCCATCTGTCCACACTACGCCAGAGTTTTCGAGGTGCGAAAACGGAGCGTTTTGAAAACTCTGGAGAGGGCGTTTTAATTCTGAAATGCTGGTGCCTCGTCTCAGTGTGGATGGAGGGAAACGGATATCTTTGAAAACGGAGGCGTGGCTGCTGAGATTGGCTACGTGATTGGGGCTTTAGGTCATTGTGTATCCTTTCCTTATTCTTCAAGCGCACATGGCTATGACGTCACCGGCAGACAGCAGACCATTCTTCACTGTAAACACTGTATTTTCGATAGCCATGGATGTTTATATTCATTTGTTACTTTAAGTAACAACTCAACCTCGTCGTCTGTCCACAAAAAGACCTCTCTTGCTTTCTTTGCCATCGCGTTCATCGTTCAACCAGCGTTTGTTGACTAACAATAACCAAATGCTGAGCGAGACACGCGCTTCCTGTTTATACTTGAATGCGCATGCCCAGAGTGCGCGAATGGTGCGCGAATGGTCATGTGATATACGTTTCTGGTGGAAGGAGATCTGTTGAGAGACCTTAGTGTGGACGCGGATCGTTTTCATGCTAAAACGCCGTTTTAAAACTAAAACGCACTAATGTAAACGGGGCCTTTGTCTGACCTACCTTAGTGACAAGCATGACTGAACCATGGCAAACACAGTAATAATGTCTGCTTGTCTCTTTTGTGGACATTGTATTATGTTCTGAATGTTTTTAATATTTTTACGGCAGATAGACGCAAGTCGCTCTCCGTATGTTATCAAAACCAAAAGATTAAGTAAAAGCAGAATGGCCGTGATGTGCATACGTCTTTCCATTCTGAGGCCTTGGCTTTCGTAGTCGTCACCAACTGTAGCAACAGCTGTACACACAACAGCAGCTTGATAATGCAAGCATACCGGGGTTCAGAATGAAAAAAGGCAATGTGAACACAAACCAGCTAAGGAGGTCTCAGTTAAACCGGGTTCAGACCAGGCAATCCAACCAAGTGTGAAGACACCCTACATGACGTGTATAATTCACATGTAGAATGCACAGTATAGTGAGAAGTCTGACATTGTATCTACGTTACAGTTTTTCGTGTAGTAACTTATCATCTCTCTGCTTTTTAACAAAAAGTTATGCTCAGTAAAAATCTCTTTATATTCATGCGAATTTGTACATATTGGCACAGTACCCAGCCGAAGTTATCATCTTTAAAACTGGCTAAAATTTGTATCATCTTCAACAAACTAATGTTGTTTACTTGGTTTCACACTCACAGACATCAAGCACACATAGAAGTGAAACTTTTGCAATGTTAACTCCAAGTCTTTGTAAACATTCCAGATAGCGTTCCATCCCCAGCCAGCATTGAATTTTGGGATGTTCCTGTTAACACTGCGCCCGCTCTCGCTCTCTCACACAATACCACCTGGAGCTTTTGTTCTCCACCAGACGTGAGGATTATTTTCTGCTCTGTATTACAGGCCTGTACGCCATTATGCAAAGCTCTGAAACATGATGTTATAAATTTGGCAAGACTGCCTCTCTCAAAGTGCGTCTAATGAAAGAGAGTGTAGCACATCAAATGAGCTCTTCCCCTGAGTAGGTGCATGGAACACTGCATTGACTGCGTATTATGAAAAAGTATATTTATACAGTATTAAGATTGTAAGGCGGCAGGGATTCCACTGAAAGGTACGTCCCATTAAATCTAGCTACTGTTTCAGATAGCATCACGTTCAGGTAATTAGCACTTGCGGGTATTGAGAGGTTCACAGCCTGTTTAAGAAAGTAGACCTTGTTCGTACTCTAGAGAACTATTTTAGTTGCTGCTTTTATTTCAAGAGACATACTGATGAATATCATTCATTCATTCAGCTTAGTCCCTTAATTTATCAGGGGTCACCACAGCGGAATGAACCACCATTTTGTTTTACACAGCCGATGCCCTTCCAGCTGCAACTCAGTACTGGGAAACAGCCATACACACTCATTCACACACATACTGTACACTACGGCCAATTTAGCTCATTTATTTGACCTATTCCGCTTGTCTTTGTACTGTGGGAGAAACCAGAGCACCTGCAGGAAACCCACTCGAACACAGGGAGAACATGCACACAGAAAATCTCCACACAGAAATGTCAGCTGACCCAGCGGAACTTGAACCAGTGACCTTCTTGCTGCGAGGCAACAGTGCTAACCACTGAGCTACCATGTCACCATCAATGAAAATCTTTAGGTGTAAAAGATGTAACCACATCACAGAAAGTGCTGAGTATATGACTGTGATTTATGTTGAAATGGTATATTTTGATGGACACTATAACACATTTTTTTGACTATAATTTACATGGCAACTAATTTTCATTAGAGACTGTAAGGTTAGAGTTAGGGTTAGGATTAACATTCACTTGCAATGTTTTTTTATAGTCAGGAGAACGTCAGTTGGTGGATCAGCATCAGTCTACTAATACTGTTGTGCATTGGTCTCAAACTCTGCACAGTTTTCCTCCAAGCCTAATCAAACACAGCTGATCCAAATAACCAAATAACTAATGTTTAAAGGAGTCATGAACACCTTCATTAGTTGGATCAGCTGTGTTTGATCAGGGGTGGAGCAAAACTGTGCAGAGCTGCAGTTCTCCAGGAATTGAGTTTGAGACCTATGCTCAAGCGAGAAATATGTAACTTCTAGTCCAGTGGTCCTCAAACTTTTTTCACCAAGTACCACCTCAGAAAAAAATTGTCTCTCCAAGTACCACCATAATGACTTGTCGTGAAATACAGTAGCATAGTAGGCGTAATTAAGCAGCTACAGGCCTGCACAGTTCAAAAACGTCGCAGATTAATTCTTCATATTATGAATATTTATTTGTATTATTTATCAGCCACTTTAAACATTCTAAATAGTTTAAACCGAGAAATTAGAAGTAGAAATTAGAATTAGATCTACTTAATGTGCATTAAAGTAGGCTTTATGTGTCAGAAAAGCAAGTGATTAAACTATACCTGTCAACATTGGGATATAACAATACGAGATACACACCCAACATCCGTTACAAATACAGGGAGAAAAAAAATTGCATCAAATGAAACAACACATAACAAACATTAGAAAATTGACAATAAAATAAAATGTTTAGCCCAATAAAGTCACTGATCACATCTGTGTTATCGTACACATCAAAGGGTTAAAAGTGTGTTCATTTTTTAACTTTATTATTCAGCGATTCCTCCGCGTACCACTAGAAGTAAGCCTGCGTACCACTACTGGTACACGTACCACAGTTTGAATACCACTGTTCTAGTCCATTAAATGTGCAAAAGGGACCATCAAAATGAAGTGATACTATTAAAATTTGCTACAAATGTACAGTTATCTCTAGAAGAATATGTTTATGTGTAAATCTTTGCCCTATACAAGGAAGGGCAAATGACCTTAAGTAGAAAAAATATTGGCTCAGTTGCCTGTTAAACAACGTTTGTGCACCATGTAAGCTACACATTGGTTACAGAAGAAAGTAATTACACATTTAATCGATAGTAATTGCAAAATTTTAGTTGTTCAAATGACAAAATGTGCTTGTTTATAGAGCTTTCATGTTATGCTCAGTGCTTTACAGATTTAATAGGCTTCATGGTTTAGCAGTCGCACTGTAGAGATAATTCTGCACTCAGTCCAAGGGCCATGTTCTGGGACTTTTGGTCTATCCAAACCAAGCTATTGAATCTCCAAGAACTGGGTCATCCACTGCTGCCTTCTGTTATGAAAAACAGATTTGAGAAGACAAGCCTATGATTCAGACAGGCCATCTGATCAGCTCTAAACAACATGTGCAGGATGATGGTGTAGGCCAGTAATCTGCCTAAATATGCTCTTGTGGATCTTCCATCTTGTATGATGCATGCTTAAACACTTTTGACTCCTACGGAACTGGTCAAAAGACGTTTGTGTTGTTACAAAGTATTTCTATTCTAAATATCTGAATCCAGAAACAATCCAGAAAAAAATGAGCGTCAAAATGATTTGCCCTCCTGTGAAATTTTAATTAATATTCAAATATTTCCTAAGTGATGTTTAACAGAGCAAGGAATTGTTTCCACTGTATTTCATAATATACGCTCTCTTCTGGAAAAAGTCATATTTCTTTTAGTTTGGCTGGAATAAAAATAAAAAGTAACAATAAAATTGTAAAAACTGCTATGGTTAATATTATTAGACCACTTAGGAGGTTTTTTTTTTATTTTCAGATGGCTACAAAAAAAATAAAAAGACCAGTTCATCCAATGATTTGCCTAATTATTTGTCAGGGGACTGCAGATGCAAAATAGTATTTGGACTAATTCTGGCACATTGTACTTTTCAGTAATTTTGATGTGCATTGTGCCTGTCAAATAAGTTGAAAAATAAATAAAAATAACCTAACTTGCCTATTTAACATAATTAATAATTAAAAATTTTGCACTTTAAGCTTTATACTAGTATTGCCATGTTTTCACTCTACTAAAGAGACGCAGTGAATCGCAGGAGTTATCAAAACACGTATTTATTTACAAAGACACTACAGGCACTGGAACATGTGCACGCAGGAGAGACATCAAGGGATGACAATACAATACCAGACAAGGAACAAACTAAACACAGGGATGTAAATACACAGGACACAATACACAGGAACTCAATAATAATCAAGAAACGGCGGGAAACAGAACAAAAGGGGTCACTTGATATAAACAAACACAAAGCATGGAAACATGGGGAGGATCATGACATAAACACGGTAACTACATGATGAACACATCGAAACACTGGACAGCTGACAAGTATCTTACAAAAAGGCGCATAACATTATGTACTGTCATCATTTCAAATACTTAAGATATACTGAATATATAAATTTTAATGTATGTAAAGAATTGATGTTAACAATAAAATATATTTCTTAAGTGTTAAATTGACATATTAGAATGATTTGTGAAGGATCATGTGTGACTGAAGTAATTATGCTGGAAATTAAACCATACCATCACAGTGTAACTGGCATTTTAAAATAAACTTTCAATAAAAAAACAGCTATTTGAATAATAATTAAATACAGTTTCATTCTGTTATCTATTCCCTGTTAGGAAGTTTTCACAGTTTGTTTAATATTATATTTGCAAGACTGTCAAGGCCTCCTAAATATTTTATTGCATAAAATTGAAAACAATCAATATGTCAAAGAAAAGAAACAAATAAAAAACAAATCGGAGCAGGAGATGCTGTGCTCGTACTAAACAGTGACTCTTACCATAAAACCATGAAAACATAGAAATCAGAAAGCACTGTGTAATAAATGATCTCATAAGTGGCTGGAAAAGTGTTGTGGCACTGCAAACACAGATATTGAGGACAAATTGTATGTTTAATCTATTTATTTCAGTCAATTTAAGACAAAATGTAGTGGTATTTGGCTAATCTTTTTGTTAAACTTTTATCTTAAAATGCTTCAAACCACATGTTGTTATCAAATTTAGAGACTTACACTGTTGCTTCAACTTATTTTGGTCCCACTTTATATTAAGTGGCCTTAACTACTATGTATTTACATGTAAATATAATTACAATGTTCTTACTGTGTTCATAATGTATTTCAGAACATTTCTGGTGCTCTTGAGGTGGGATATGGGTGTTGTTAGAGACAGGTTTGGTGGTATGGGTAGGTTTAAGAGTGGGTTAAGGTGTAAGGGATGGTAAACAGTGTAATTAAAGATGTAATTACAGAAATTAATTACAGATGTAAATACATGCAGGTATTTAAACAAACATAAGTATGTACAAACATGTATTTACACAATAAGTACATTGTAACGAATTCTAAATTACTATGTTAGTACATAGTAGTTAAGGCCACGCAAAAGTGGGACTCTTATTTTAATGGTTTGTTTCAAAATCTATTTAGTCAATGTTGTAATATATTTAGCAATTTTTATGAGAAAAAAATCCCAAGATGTTGTGTTATTTGAGAAGCTAATATAGCTTAAATCACAATACAGTCTTTTAACTTAAGGATTTGGTCAGAATAAAGTTCAGTCAATGTCTTGTTAATGAACCTGAATTTTAAAAGTGCAGAAGAGCAGATAGGAAATGACTGACATATAGTTATATAGTCTGAAGGGGCTGCTTAGACTGACAACAGACAACAGGTTAATGAGAATAATGGAATATCCTGTGAGAAAAGAAAACAAATTAATCTTACCAAGCAAAAAACAGCAGTACATTCTGATGGAATAGTGCAAGTATTGGCAGGTCAGAGGGCGTCGTGATGCAGTGACAACATATCAAAGCATGTAAGCTTTCAAAAAGCATGCAAGCTGATCACTCAAGACAGACTCATTTATCTCGGCGTGGCCTAGTCCCGCTGAGAATACAGGAAGACTGCAAGAGGATGCTGACCACACAAAACCAGCAACCACTTCGCAACCGAAATGCTATGACCTTGTGAGAAGCTCATCACTATCAATGTTATTAAAGATCGTCAGTTCTGTACAGAATGCTTCACAATACACTGGACCACCTACACATTTCAGTGGCGCCAGGACACGAGAACAACCCACTCGTGCTGATTCCTTTGTAATCTTTTAGTATATTTATATTGCGCTTAGTTTTGCAACAACCTGCTGGGAACGTTGAGAAAAGTTCATTTAATTACACCCTTTGTGTTCTTTGTTTTGGCAGATTAATGTGGCATGTTTTCCTTGACTATTAAAAAAAAAGAAGAAGAAAGATTCAACCTAATACACGATCCAGCTTTAATGAAGCTCCCTGCGGCGACGAGCTTACACATGCTGAACATCTGCCCTCTGCAGTTTAGCTGTGGATGTTCACAGTGTGTTGTAGTTACAGCGTGAGGCTCAGAAATCTCCCCCGCAGCAGATGAGAAGGACGCACACCGTGCAAACCGAGGGAGACACATTGACGGTATTGATTTTTTCGAGCTCCGAGCTGGAGAATCACCAGCAGCAGCATCAAATCTGTCCCTGCGCCCTGAAGAGTCTCTTCACGCTCTGTAACTTCATCAGCAAACACTACAATCAGGTTTTCTTCCTAAAGTCTCAGATTAGAATGAGCCTCGATTCCGTGTGTTGGTTCTCCAGCCACTTTAGGAACAATAGCCGAACGGTTATAATCACTTGAGGCGTGCTTGTGTGGTGTGTTTCTGACTTTGGCCAGCACAATCTCACAGCAGAAATGTCCCAGAGATCTGCACTGAGCTTTCAGGGAAGTGTTTGTGTGCACAATTTGCAGATCTCAGGAGATTGGAGCTGAGAGAAAGTGGGAGAGAGTGTGATTATATTCCTACAGGGGACGAGTCGCAGTGTGAATTCAGCAGGAAAGATTATTCAACTAATCCCAAACTCCAACAGACACGAGCAGAGTTTTAAAATGTTACTTCTACCCAAGTTTCTGTTCATGTTCTTGTATTTTTTGGCACAAAAGATGTTTCACCCAAAAATCACCCTTCACTTGTTTCAAACGTTTATGATTTTTTTCTTCTGTTGAACACAAAAGAAGATATTTTGAGGAGAGCTGGAAAGATGCAACCATTGCCTTCCATATGTGCTTTTTCCTTCTATGGAAGTCAAAGGGTTTAAGATTTCAGCTTTCTACAGAATATCTGTAAAGTTTTTTAACAAACATCTTAAATTTGGGGGGTTGAACTATCCAATTTAAGGACAAAAGTTAAACTTCATTTTCAATTATTTTTTCTTTCTTCAATGATTTTTCGTCACTGCCTTTTTACTTCACCAACTTATTCTTCGCAGCGTAACTTCTTTGTCACTTTCATTGTTTTTTTCCCACTCAAAAAAACTGTTTACTGTTTGCTCAAGCTACTTATTTTAATTAAGCTAAAACGACACAGTTCTTGAGTTTTTTTGGGGGTGTAAAGTAAGTAAGTAAGTAAAGGTTTATTTATATAGCACCTTTCCGAGACATTGAGTCACAAAGTGCTTTACAATAAGAGAAAACAAGTAAAAGAACACATATCAATTAAAAAAAACTTGTTAAAACATATTAAAAACAAGTTAAAATCCAAATAAAAAACACTACTACAGTTAATTAAAAGCTTGACCAAAATGCTTTTTAAAAAGTTCAACTGATCCCAGATTTCTCAGTGATTGAGGGAGAGAGTTCCACAGCCTTGGGGCCACCACACAGAAGGCACGGTCACCCTTTGTCTTAAGACGAGTTCTGGGAATGGCTAAAAGGATGGGGGGCAACTTAATTGTTTTGGGTTCAATCCACTTAAATTTGTAAAACTTAAGTGCTTCCACTTAAATTTGTAAAAGCTATTAATTTAAATTAATTGATAAGTGTGCAATCCACTTAAATTTGTAAAAGCTATTAAGTTAAGTTAATTGATTTGTGTTGGGAAAGCATAAATGATTTGTGTGGAACCTAGATTTTTTGACAGTGTAAAATTAAAATGAAACTCAACCCTAATCCTAAATGCGTTATTTTTTTATTTTTTTTTAGCTGAAATGACAGGAGGTAACATTGACCAAGGAAAATGATGTTGTATATCCATTACAGTAGCTTCCACCCTCATTTCTGGTTCAGAAGTTTCCACATCAGAAGTTTCCAGAAGTTTCTTTTATTTAATTTTATTTTGTTTCTTCACTGGTCTTCTTCATCTAACATCTTTTTCACCACATTCTTTTTCACCTTCTTGATCTTCCTCTTCTTTAACTTCTTCACCTTTCTCTTTATCTTCATCATATTTTTCTTCTTCACCACCTTAATCTTCATCTTGTTCTGCATCTTCACTTTCATACTTGTCATTGGCTGCATCTTCTTATTCCTCGTCTTGTTCCAGACCTTCACCATTTTCTTCATCTTCTTAATTTTGTCAATCATCTCCTTTATCATCTTATTCTTCTTAACCACTTCCTTCACCACTTCTTCTTCACTTTGGCATCATTGCAAATGTGATGGAACTCATTTATTCGCAAATGAAATGGAAATCAATGTTTGTCTCTCTTTCTCCTTGTTTCCGTACTTGAAAATGTCTCATCTCTGTTTACAGCTCATACCGTTTGGACAAGTCTAGCCGGGACATGGTCAAATACCTCACCAATATCACTGCAGATTTAAGGTAAATATGAGCAGATAGATTTTGTTTGCCTGTACAAGTCATCTTAAAGTCTCTCCTTTTAACCTAATTTTCAGTATTCTGTGAAGAGATCTCTGATCACATTTTATAAAAACTATTCAAAGTTTTTGAAGAGTAACTTAGCATAATCAGTATGTATGAAATGGCATTATTCATTTGCCTTTCTTTGGCTCTTTCCTCTGTATTCATCTTTCAGGAATCCTGTGGTGTTGGATTTTCTAGCTATTATTCAGTGTAAAGGCACAGTGGCTCATTAAATAGTCTCTAATTTGCATTGTGCTTCATTTTCCAGTGTTGGGTAGATGCTTCTGCACAGCCAATTGGTCATTTTTAGATTTGATTGATAAGTCAGAAAGAAAGAAGGCAGTAAAAAAATGTAAAAGTCATTTTTCACCCATTGTTCACAATAATTATCAAATGGCAAAATAAGATTCAAAAATGACATTTGTGTTTTAGAAATGCAGTGTTCTTAAGAGGTCAAACCTTTTTTAAGTAACGCAGTTGCATGACTCATTATGTTACTAAGTGGATAAGAATTTTTGGAAACATTTGACTTTAAGGGTGCGTTCATAAGACTGTCATGAAACATTTATAATATATGATATGAGTGAGACAAACTGATGAACATATGATATGATAAATGAAGGAAATTTTATGGATGCTTACATATGATAACTGTCATAAGTTCAGTTATGTTTCGACCCAGGCTCATTGGATGTACAGTGTATGTACCCAGGGCTACATTGTTGAGAACAGAGAAATATGTAACCTGGGTTATGTGTGCTTACAGTTTTTGTTTTCACAAATCCACTAGAAGCCGGATTTGTGAAATTTGTCATATCTGTTTCTAGGAAATGTTTCCTTGTACTGTATGTATCATTTCTTGTAAATTCAGGCCGCTGTGTACATTTCTGTCAATCTCAACATCCTTCTCTCTCACATCCATGAAAAAAGCAGGTCAACTTGTAGTTATGCATAATATATCGGGTTGCTATTAACTGACCCACTCACCCTGTTTCCTAAACCCAACTGATTGTGTTTTCAAAAGCACACTAGAAGAGAAAAGCTATCACCACCACTTCTCTTTTTGGGTTTGTTTTTACCTGGTTTCTGGAACTGTTCTTCACCAGACCCAAACCCCAGTTTGCTCCATTGTGCATTCGTGGCAAGCTATCGAGCAAACTAGTAATGTCAGAAAAGCAATGGAGGCAAGCAGTAGGCGGTACTGCCCCATAGCATTTGTTTTACACACAAAATGCAGCCATATGCACCTGAATTCAAACATTTCTCGGTTCTCAAAAATATAGCACCGGTCCCATATTCCTTTTGATCCTGTCTTGGTCATTTTAAATGCAGAGACGACATTTTGTTTTTTAACTACCTTTATGACAACTTGACAACTAAATACATCATAACCTGTTTTTATCTGTGTCATGATAGCTTGACACCATCAAGACAACATAACTTTTCATGAGTCTTTCATAAACATGATTGTCATGAGACCATTATAAATGTGTCATAAAGTATATAGCAGTGTCATTATTTTTTCTAGACCTCGACTACAATCGTACATATTGAATTTGTCATTAAAATGTGTATTAAATATTTGATATAATATAAAATATTTGATAATATGTGACAAAAAAAGTAAAAAGTGATCAGAAATATATTCATGACACAGTTATAATGGCTTCAGGACAATCAAGTTCATAACCAATTTATGATGGGAATTTCAAGTTGTCATGACAAAGATAATTTGTGATGTACTTGTTTGTCAAGTTGTCAAAGCAAAGACATCTCAAACAATGTCATCTTTGCATTTAAAATGACATTACAGTTGTCGTAAGCATGTATAACATTTCCTTCATATTCATAACGTGTCATGTAATGATTATAAATGTGTTATGACAGTCTTATGAACACCCACTTCAAGTATAATGTTACTGGATTTTTATAAAAACAGCTTTATACATATTTTCTTCAAATATATATTCACAGAGTTGTATTATTTTGTTAATTGACATTTGGTTGATCTTTTTCTTTTAATAAAATAAAGAATTGATTTGCAGATCTTTTATGCAGGAGTCTATAAGTAGATAGTTAGATAAATACTGTAGATAGACAGCTAATGTATACATTTTACTTTCTTCTTTCCTCTTTTCTTCTTTTTGTTGGTATCCTCACTGCATGCCTAGTCAAAGCTACCATCTTCAGACCTCTAGGGAAATCCATCCAAGCATCACGCTGGAACCGTCTCCCAACTACAACTCGCCCAAATTCCGCTCCAGGAACCAGAGCTACATGAGAGCGGTCAGCACCCTGAGTCAGGCCAGCTGTGTCAGCCAGGTCAGCCAGGTGAGAGACACATCTGCCCGACTTCACTATGTTCAAGGTAATCCAGGACATTTTACACCCGTCACAGTTCAGAAAAACACAACACAAACAGAGGATTTAGAGCCCATTTATATCAAATATAGTGTTATTGTGCTTGCCTGTTTTTAAATTGTCAGATGTATCAGCAGCTAACATCTAAACCTCTCTTTTAAAGTGAAGTAATGGGGGTTGTATTGATTTGGCTTGAGGTCTTACAACAGGGTTTTTATTCTCGAGACCCTGATTTTTGCACACGCGCTTACTCTAGACTTCTGAGCATCGTCAGTGGCTTGCTGCGGTCATTAGGGGATAATTCCCTTTCAATGGAACGCGATGGATTTTAGAGATTGCTAAATGGGAATCTGATGGCTTGTTAGAATCCTATCAGGCGAGTTCAGCTCGACTAGACAGATATCGCTTTATCACTGACATTCTCATCTCAGATTTTCCAAGGCGATCTAAGCAGGTATTGCTCTGGAATGAGGAGGATTCAAGGAAAGCATTTCATTTCCTCAGACTTCGGCAGGAAGACTTAATGTTTTATCCGTAGAGATTGTGTTGTGACCGTATCGCAGTTTTTATCTCACGTACAGTCCTGTGTAGATAAGATTAGACTGTTCGCTGGGACTAAGGGAGAAATATAGGCCCAACAGCAAATAAAGCCAAGAAAGCAACCATAGGTGAAAAAAAGAAGTTGGTCTTAACATGCTGAGATGTGTTGTCTGGGTTTTTCTGGTTCTGCAGGTGAGCGAGACCGAGGTTAATGGCCAGTTTGAGTCGGTGTGTGAATCCGTGTTCAGCGAGGTGGAATCTCAGGCCATGGACGCTTTGGACTTGCCGGGCTGCTTCAGGACACGTAGCCACAGTTACCTGCGAGCCATCCAGGCCGGATTTTCACAGGACGATGACTGCGTCCCCTCAATGACATCATCTACTGTCACATCCACCATCAGGTCCACCACAGGTAAGTGGGCTTTCTGTGTGGACAACCATGCACCCCTATGTCTGGTCTTGGCTTGTGTTTGTCTCAAAGTACGAGTTGCAGGATTCCAGAAAATCATTTTGTATTTATTAAAACTGACTTTGGTATACCAGAATTTGTTGAAAGTAATAATTATTTATTTTATTTATAATATGTTTTTGTGGAAGTGAAGATTTCTATGACTGTGAGACTTTTTACAATTTAAGGGGCCGATCACACCGAATGCACTTTTTGCGTTACCAATGGTCGCGAGCATTTTGCACACCTCATGTTTTAACCAGGGCGCCACGGTGGCGTAGTGAGTAGCACGTTCGCCTCACAGCAAGAAGGTCGCTGGTTCGAGCCTCGGCTGGGTCAGTTGGCATTTCTGTGTGGAGGTTGCATGTTCTCCCCGTGGTTGCGTGGGTTTCCTCCGGGTTTCTTACACAAGTTCAAAGACATGTTGTATAGGTGAATTGGGTAGGCTAAATTGTCCATAGTGTATGCTGGAAGGGCATCCGCTGTGTAAAACAAATGTTGGATTAGTTGGCGGTTCATTCCGCTGTGGCGACCCCAGATTAATAAAGGGACTAAGCCGAAAAGAAAATGAATGAATGAATGTTTTAACCACCTGCTGTGCCTTTTGGAACGGAAAAGCGTGTTTGGTGTGATCAGCCCCTAACTTATGTCCTATTAAAGTTAATTGGCAACTGATGTGTCAACTGACTTCATTTTTGATTCAGCTTTATTCTGATCTTAAAAGGCATACCTGAGTCAGTTTTACAACTGTAAACTTTAAAATGATGAATGAGCTATTTGATTAAGAAAATGTCAGTTTAGAAGCAAGAGTACTTAGTTTAGTGATTATATCATTTCATGAATTTAAGATATGCATGACTTAATTATTGAGAGTGTAGATGCAAAACCCAGTGAAAGCCTTACAGAATGAATGATTTGTAAGTTAAATTCAGATTGGAGGAAAAGCTGTTGATGTAAATGATCATTTATTTTTTAACATACAGTAGCATTGTTTTATGTGTAGCATGGCATGCATGCATGTGAACGGCTTACAGCAGAGTGGTTGTTTTGTGTATGGCTTCTTAACCCAGAGGTAAGTGCTGGTGTGCCTCAGAGCATAAGAATATGAACCCTATTGAATTCAATCCCCAAATATTGTGACAAAAAAATTAAATAAAATGGTGAAAAGTGAAACATCCCCTTTTTAAAACACTGTATCCAAATTAAGATATGACCTTTTTTATTCTTCCACTGTGTGTTTTGTCTCTCAAGATTTTCAATTTGGATCTTTACCTTGTCCTATTTTCTGCCTTAGTTGACTCTTGGCTAACAGACAGGGAGGGGGTGAAAAGCAATGATGGAGACACGAGGTGGTGTGTATTGCGATCCCAAAATGTTTCTCAGTCGGATGATTGTCACTCTGTGGGCTCTCTGTTTCTCACTTTCGCAGATCTTCTAGTCTCTCGCTCTTTCTCTCTCTCTCTCTCTGTCCCTCTCTCGCTTTCTCTTCTGGGCGTGAAGGTGGTTTTAAACGCATCAGTTTTGAGTTCTCTCTCCCACAGGGTCCGCAACTGAAGCTGTGCTTGTTTAAGGGTCAGTGGTGAAACAGGCCCCTTAAATAAATAGGATTAAGTGTATCAGAGTGTATTCCCTGGACATGTGTGAACAAAGGCCAAAAATCAGTTTAGACAGATGCTAGCGTTTTTGCACTGCCTTCTCACTGAAGTATGCTTGAAGTATAACGAGCAATATTGGCTTTCTTATAAACAGAGTCTCTTTTTGAGCTTGATTCGACTAAATTCATTATATTGAATGCCATATATTATGAAACAGTGACTGGGCAAGGAATATTTCAAAGTTTACAATCACTGATCACCAAAATTTCATGTTAACTTATTGCTAAAGCAATGAGCAGATTGTTTTGTTGAATTTGGCTGTTTGTGTGTCGAGGTACCGGTGAAAAACAATGATTACCCCAGTGAAGACCTGGTCAGTGATGGGCCAAAGTGGACCTCTCATGTTCAATAGGGTTCATACTTGCTTTGCTGAGACACACACACACACACACACACACACAAAAAGAGACTGAAAGCTTTTGCTCGCAATTGCCTCCTTTCAAGGCACAAAGCACAGACCTGCTCTGTCAGAGGGACCTGATGATGCTCTATAGATGCCGTTGTTATTATCCCCTGCAGGTGTCCTCAGGCTTCAGTTCTCTGTTTTGTGCGTTGAGAGATATGCAAATAGAGGATGGAGTGAGAAGGCAGAGTAATAACAGAGAAAAAAAAAGCTGTGAGTCAAAATGGGATCTGTTTGGTAGCGTGATCACAATAACTCAAAATAACCAGCTCCCGTCATCTAAAGCAGAGGGAGCTGAGATTGCATTGGTTGCATACTGAGCAAATCTCAAAACAATTTGTGAGATTTTACAAAGCCCTTTGATTTGCAAATTGCGTACATCTCTGACTCTTTTTCCTGTAAATAATCAATTCCCATATCCATTCATTTTTATCTGACCTATGTGATGCTTCCAGCACAACAAAAATTTAACATTGATCTGGCCCGAAACTTATTTTGGCTCACATATGTTTGGTTGAACTCTAAATGGAGCCTGCAAACTGCACAAATCCCAGCTGGCTTCACCGCTGGGCACATTATATACAATGGCATTTTTATATTTTTCTTCCAGAGGGAAATGATGTGCTGGAGGGCACTGGTTTGCTTAATGAGGACAATTTACCCAGCGAGGGGCCAGACTTGACCTCCATGGCCCATGGCAATACGGGTCTCCGCAGGAGAGGAGATGAATCCAGCACCCTTTATGGTAATGGCTCACCATCCAGAACTCCCTCGTTTCCCCCATTGAAAACAAGTGCACCCATCAGGCCACGGCCTGTTCAGTCAAGTGTCCAGGAGACGGCGGATCTGGCCCTGGCCATCAGCCAGCAGTGGAGAGAGGATGTGTCAGCCATGCGTAAGGAGTTAGCTGAGCTCAGGAAGGATCTGTGCACAGAGCTCAGAGCCTTTAACAGGAACTTTTCCACCTTTACACAACATTACAGCACATGGTCACCGAGCTGTGTGAGGGAAACCCAGACAGCTGCACCTCAAGTGTCTGTCAGCACCCAGGCAGGAAGCAAGACCCTGGTGCGCCAGAACACAGCAGATGCAGCGGTTAACTGCCCATCACCGGTTGATCCCAGTGTTTTATCCATGTCTCCCTCTGAACCCACAGATAGAAATGTTCTGCAGGTCTCAGCCTCATCACCATTTTTTCAAACCGACCCCAACTCTGAATTAGCAGACATTGATGATCCTACTTTTGCTAATCTTACCCCTCCAGATCCAGTTGATGTTGCATCGCTTTGTTGGCCTGATCTAGATTCAGACTCTATGACTCCTCCTGATCCCCCAGAACCAGTACCAGAGGAAGAATCGTATTGCTTTACGAAGTCTTCCACTCCTGAGCATGTGGAATCAGTTGTTTTAGACTTCACAAATGTAGAGCTGGTGAACCTGGCCAGTCTGCAATGGCCTAAACTAGATCCGGAGGATACTGGCTCTTCACTACACGAATCTCTTGATCAGCCCTCTCCAGGGTCTCCGGAAGAGCTTGGTCCATGTACACCAGAGCTTGTTATCACAACTACACAGGAACGCTCAGTCCTAGAATCAATGCAACCATTGTTGCTGAGTCATTCAGAGGAAGAACCTATGGACTTCACATTGCCCGAATTGGACCCCAATGTTTTGAGTCCTCTGACCTTGGATTCTATGAATCTTCATGACTTAAAATGGCCAAGTTTAGAATCTCTCGAACTCAATGTTTCTGGCTCTCAAAGCCCAAGTCCTTTAGATCTAGCTCTGCCAAACCCTCCAACTCCAGAAACTGTCTATACATGCTCCTTTGAGTCTACAGCACAAGAACCACCCTTTCCAGAACTTTTGGACACCATTTATCTTCAGCCTGCCACACCAGAGCCAGAATCCCGAACAGATTCTGATATATCAAACCCAGCAAGCCCCGAACCTCATTTTCCCACTTGTCAGAAGCCAGCTTCACATGAACTGGACTCTCAGGCTCTTGTATTATGGTCCAAAAAGGAAACATTCATAATCTTTGGAGAAGAAGATGCTGCCGAGTCCTGTTCTGAAGAGAAAGATGGTCAGAATGTAGATTCTTCTGACCCGATGATTAATTTCCCAGTCCAGTCAGACCCTGTTGACTCAGGTCCCCTTGAGTCTGAGACTCTTTTCTCTGCCGTTCTATGCTCAATTGAGTCAGACACTTTCGATCCTGAAGTCACTAGCATGGATGAACCAACGACACAAGTGTCGAATCCACCCGGACTCGCTACCATAGACCCAGCGACTGTGCACCCCTTCAATTTATCCCTGCTGGAGCTTCAGTCAGCTTTAGATGTGTCTAAGAGTGAAACAAGCGATAATGGGTCACCAAAGGGAACAGCAGCCATAAGCAGCCCGTCTTATTCTCCATCCAGTAGGGATTTCCTGTGGATTCGATGGCAGCGGAAAACACGTGGACGGCAGCCAATGTCACGGAGTGCCAGTATGGAAATTTACCACAAGAAATACTCAAACAATTCAGAGATGTCTTATATGTCACTGTCACTCTGAGCTCTTCAAAAGTGCATGAAGCTACACGGGGTGTGCAATAGATAACCATAAGATGTAATATTTACAGACAGAATACAAGACTGTTAAGTTATGTAGCAAGATGTTTACAGGTTTGTGTCTCTCCAAAGTGTGTGTGTGTAATTATATAAGAGAGAATGAGAAGTAGAGAGTGTGAATAGGACAAAAGATGAAGGGGGTTGTTACATTTTAGGCATGGATGAGGTTATGAGAGAGGTTGTAGCTAAAAGCAGTCTGATGACAAAAATGGCACTGCATTAGTGTACTTCAGACATTCAGCACCTATTTACTCTGTGAAACCAGTGAGTCACCTTGAACTTCACTCCTCTCCAGGGACTTTCTTTACAGAGACTCAGATGTATTTTAGTAAATACTGTGATTGTTTTTTGGCAGAGAACGAAGACTTCCAGTCAAGACACTCTTGCCAATGAACTTTAGAAACTACCGAGTAAACTGTAAAATAAATCTCTGTACAAACCTATCTTGGATCAACCAGGAATTTGTACTTTGGTCATGTTCTGTGAGGGAGAAGGCATAGGGATAATGCTTTTTCAGATGGAACAAGACTGAATGTTGGCCAAAGACTACCTGCTTGGATACATTTTATGGATTTTTGATAACCTGTTTTTCCTCTGAATGTAATGTAATGGTCGTTTTTCTGGTGTGAATGATGGAATCCTTTATTCCATTTAACTCAAAGTCTTCAGAGCCAAAGTCTCACTGTAAAAGTGGAGGACAATTTAGTACTGTGAATTTTTCAAAGACACGACGGCTATGTTATGAAACTGTGTAAAGTGACTGCTGTTCTTTTTCTTCTTTTTTTTGCTTAAAACTTATATCTGGTGGGACATAGGACATGCTGAATGTGATATTTTTTGATTCCCTTTCTGGGCATATTCATATCTGGAAAATTTGAGATATTAGTATTGAATCACTATTTCCTAAGATGACTTACATTAAGGAAATCGGTTGCACAGGTCTGACGCACTGTTAGTCTGCTCTGGTTACATGAACAGGAGCATGTAGATCATAATACAGTTTATTCAATTTGGGATATAGATCTACAGGCCACAGAAACGCATACAGGTTAGGAAGTACAGTAAGTCCTGTGGTGTAAACAAGCAAATTGATAGGACTGGCCAATATTTGTACAGTTAGCTGTAAACAAAATTTATCATGCACACATCTTACAAATCCATGCTAATCTTCCAAATCCACATATATTATTATAAAAGAGATACAGCATATTGTTTGTTCTTGACAAACAGGTTTAATATATTCCACAGGGATTCTACTATTGTACATATACAGCCGATTGTATCCTGTGACTTTTTTCTCTGCAAATATTAATAACATTACAGACACAACAGCTCCATGTGTTAAAACAATGATGCCAGTTTATTTCTGCCAGTATAGTGACTGGAGATATCAATGCCAATTCAGCAGTCTAAATATATTTATATATAAATTATATACACATCAGGGTACATAAGTAAACACTCTGGCTATCTCTGTTATTAACTGGTATTAATTCTCTAAGTTGGTACAGTATTGACAAATGCGAAGCAATGGACTTGTACAGTATCTGACAATCAGATGAAATTTCCAAACCAGATACAGTGATGACATTTCATTTATTAGCAACAGTTTTACGTTAAATTGGTATAAAAATATAAGTTCCTGGGGGAGTTAATATAATCAAGACTGCAGGTTAACTTTTTTATTTGCAGTGAATGTTTTTTTTTCATCAAGTGGTTGTAGCTAATTGCATTTAATTGTGTTTAGATTTGTTCATTTGTTGTTGTTGTTTTAGTTAAAACCTTGAGTTGTAGCGCTTTCAATTAGTTTGTAGTCAGATAGCCAACCGAAAGATGTTTACAGTGTGTTTTGAGAACAGTGCACATACTGGATGGTTTTAAAAGCTTTCGAAGACTTTAAATGTGTTTCACTACTAGTTCAACCTAGTTACATATCTTTAATCTGTAAATATTTAATGTTGCAATGGAAATCCTGGCTAATTCCCAGTTCGCATGCCACTACTAAGTATAGTATGGTCATTAAATTACAACCATTACGACCCAACGACCATGATGTTCTTGTTTAGTGTAACAGATTGTGGAAAATACTCATCAAAAAGCACATAAAGATGCATACAGTATTTTGAACATTCACTGGACACAGTTAGCAGTTTTGACCTACTATTTCCACTTAGGGGGGCACTGATCCTTACAGTACATACTATATAGTTTGCCAAGCATGCGTATTGGGATTTAGCCATTGCTAACAGGTCTTCCTTTATCCATAACAGAGCTCTCAGGCCTTATTTTACAGCATTGTCCACACATTGCCCTCTGCTGTGCTGGAGAGCTTTTTCTTGAGTAATAAAAGTGGGTTTTACAAACATATCTAGAACAGACCCACAGGTGCTTAAAGTGCAGGACAAAACTGTCTGTAGCAACTCTGGACACGCATTAAGATGCTCGCTGGTCCCATTTCTACAATATGAAGTCATTGCAAGTCATTTCAGTGGGCAGGAAATACCTGACAGAGCCTTATGGGTCATTTAAGTGTAGTAAAAGCAGTGTTTCTCTTATAGGAAGGGTTTCCTGGTACTGCACATTTCATTGGCTGCTTGTGCATTGTGTGCCTTGTCTTGCTCATGAATGTGGGCGTTTAACCACCCAGCCTCAATATTGTTGTGCCACTGTGATTTTATTTCTTGGTTTAACTCTTAATGGCTTCAAAATTCCAGAATGAAAGCACTTTGACTGTAAGGTTTCAAATATTAACCACAGAGACCTGAAACCTGAAAAAAAAAACATGTGAAAACAAGCCTCTTTATCTCTGTGTATCTTCACTTCTGTCAGCTGATTGTTGTTGTTTATTTTCCTGAGATCATCTTAAATGTCTGCAATCACGATGATCTGTAACTAAGTGAATGTTAATTATTTCTTTAAATAATAAAATGACAACTTTTACATGAGCTGTTTTAGACCGTTGCATGGTGGTCTCTGAATTAGGAGTGTTTTTAAACATGTTGTACTGTAAGCTACAAAACCTCTCTCTACTCATTTCTCTTCACACACACACACGTGTGCACATTTGTTTGTTTTCTCTGTACTGGTAAGACTTATACTACTTGATCTGCTGTAGTAATGATATTAATTTACTTTTGTAGGCCTCTGCAAAGTTCATAGCTGAGCAAATTGCCACAAGCAGTAACAATTTCAATGTTATTGTATATAATCCAGTGTGACATTATGCAAAAGCGCAAAGTGATGAGAAGGTTCTGCATAGCGATTGCGGATTATGATTTTGATTCTGATATTGTTAGCTTTAGTAGAACTTGAAGATTTAGTTCAGGTTGATGTGTATTTTTTGTATTACTTTTTGAGATTTAGTGGTTTTGGATATTACTTTTCTGTGGTGTATGGTCTTTCAAACACACAGTGGAAGAACATTTTGTGTTCATTTAAAACGATGATCACTTTTCTATTTTTTAACTAGCTTCTTGTGAATAGTTATTGTCAAGGCCCATTATACAGAATTGAGCGTGTTTGTACTGAGCTCAGAATGACGTGTGTATGTACGTTGTGTCTGTCTGTTTGTCTGTCTGTGTGAGAGAATGTGGTCTGGCTTCAAAAAGTTTGTGTATGTTTGCTTGTAGGAATTCAATTCCATCTCCCTTCTTCAGGCAGTGTGGATCGGCCATCCCAACAACCACCAGGTAAAGACACACCGATCATCTTTTCATGAGCATAATTACCCCAACTAGTTGTAAAAAAACTACACGTTCTCTTACATTCATTAATTCATTTGATTGCATAAGTGCATATATGGGGTCAGTTTTTAGTTTTTTTAATTATTGGTTTTATTTAATAGTTTAAATTCAATTATTATGTTCATCAAGGTGGCATTTTTTATTAAATGTAAACAAAAATATTAAATTGTTAAATACTTATTTATTAAATATAAATTTTTGTGTGTTGTTTTAAATGAAATTATTACTCCAGTCATTATTGCTTTTATTACTATTACCTTTAATAATAATAATAATAATAATAATAATAATAAGAGTAATAATATTCAAGTTGTTTATTTTTAAAGTGCTTTTAGAATGTGTATTGTGTCAAGGCAGCTTAACATAGACATTTTATTACATTGAAACCGTGTCAGTCCAATGTTTAGGTTCAGTTTTAGTTCAGTCTAAACACTGAAGAGCAAATCCATTGATGCACATCTATGTTATAAAAAATAATAATATACTTACTGATTTCTGAAGGATCATGTGACTCTGAAGTAATGAAGCTAAAATTCCTCATTAAAATCACTGGAGTAAATTATTACATTAAATTCTAAACTACTTTTGAACAGTTCTTTTATAGTGCAATAACATTTCACAATTTTACAATTTGTACTGTATTTTTGATTAAATAAATGCAAATTAAGGTGCCACACTGGCGTAGTGAGTAGCACGTTCGCCTCACAGCAAGAAGGTCGCTGGTTCGAGCCTCGGCTGGGTCAGTTTGCATGTTCTCCCCGTAGTTGCGTGGGTTTCCTCCGGGTGCTCCGGTTTCCCCCACAAGTCCAAAGATACGAGGTACAGGTGAATTGGGTAAGTTAAATTGTCCGTAGTGTATGATTGTGAATGAGAATGTATGGATGTTTCCCAGAGATGGGTTGTGGCTGGAAGGGCACCCGCTGCATAAAACAAATGCTGGATAAGTTGGCGGATCATTCCGCTGTGGCGACCCCAGATTAATAAAGGGACTAAGCCGACAAGAAAATGAATGAATGAATAAATGCCGACGATGACTTCAACAAAAGCAAATAGTATTAATTTAACAACCAATATAAATGTTTGTAAGTTATTAAAAAATCTATTTCTCTATGAGTAAATGAAAGGGGTTTTAATGTCCAGAACATGATTCTGAGTGGTCTATGACCTTTTATTAATAAGAATTCAGGACTCAAATAAAGTGCTTTAAGGTCTGCTGAAGTATTTTTTCAAATGATTTCTACTCTAAATTAATCCCAAAAGTGTATTGGTTGATGTCAGGACTCTGTGCAGGCCAGTCAAGTTCCTCTACGTTAAAAATTACTTATCCATGTCTTTACAGTATCTGCCTTGCTTTGTGCACTGGTGTGCATGGAACTGGAAGGGGCAATACCCAATCTGTTCCCATTAGTCTGGAGCATGAAATTGTCCAAAATGTCTAGTGTACTTAAGCTTTTAGAGTTGGGAGCCAGAGCCAACCCCTGACAAAGAACCCCATGCCATTGGTATAATGCAGTCAGGCAAGTACCATTTTACTGGCAACTGACAAACCCAGACTCATCCATCGGAATACCAGACAGAGATGCATGATTAGTCACTTTAGAGAACACATCTCTACTGCTCTTTAGTTTAGTGGTGCTTGCTTGTTCTTTCAAAATAATTTGTAGAAACATCTGCATGACAATTCTTTATTCTTGTTTATCTAGATAACTGAACAACAAAAGATACATTCAAATAAATAAAAAATTATAGCAAACAAAATTTGTTTCAAAAAGATATTTTTTTTCCAACAAAAATATAGGAATTATATTTTTGTTCGTGCCCCTCCAATACTCAACTATACTATGATTTGTTTCGCTCTCCGGAAAATAAGGATTTATTGAACGCTTCACTGTCACTGTATCACACATCTTATATATTTGCACATTTTTTATTATGTCATAATTTAAAGATTATGTCTCGAGCATATGATTTTTCCTTGCTGTTGCTTATGTGCTTTCATTTTTCTGTCTCACTTGCAGCACGTTCAGGCCAGGAAGTGTTTAATAAGAAACCCATGGCAGAAAAATATACATTAAGATTTCAAAGAAATTATATTTACATTAAAAAGGAATCATAAGCTTGATCCTATGCTGTCGTAACGAATGCATTTAAATAATGTTGTTGATAATTACTGATTGTCTACAATCAGTGTAAATTGAGATTAAAATAAATTTAAAACAATCAAATTGAGATAAGAGACTTTGGGAAAAAAACACTTGTCGTAGATGTCACAAGATGACTGATCGTAAAGGAACGTGTAGTCTGGCACATTTGTTACTTACGACAAGTCAATTTTTTATCAGGAAAAAAATCGCTTTATCTGACAATCGTAACTGACAATAAAAATCATGTGATCTGACCAGGGCTTTATAGGTAGCCTACCTAAACTGTATATGTTAGTACCTAAAAAGTACAAAAGTGTACCTTTTGAATAGATACAGTACAACCCTAGAGACAACTTTTGTACCTTGATCTGAAAGTGTTAAATGGGATTGTTGTTAAACAGGCCTATTTAATGCAAACAGATGAGATCTACAAAAGTATATTCTATTGATTAACATCCTTGAAGCTCAGCCCTATAGTTGTAAAAAATCAAAAAATAAAAAGACTGCTGTGCTTTTTAATAAGACAGTGTTGTGGTATTTGCATACTGAATTGTGATTTCATTTACTTTCCTCCATCTGTTAAAATCCCAAATTGTGATTTTTGTCCCCCTTCCATGTGTTTCATCATTTATAGCTGTCTAATGATTCCCGAGAGCAGCAAACTTAAAACAAAATGACTGTCATCAACTTTAACTCTCTTCTTTTGTAGCCTTGTAAACAGTGAGTATTTTTCTCTTGTTTTGTCAGTGTGATGGACTCTCACAAACTCCTTCTCTCTCGTTTGCCCCTTCCTCTCTCTTCATTGCAATGAAAGCACAGATGCCATCACTCTCGGCTCATTTGATAAAACGGGCAGCGCAGAGAGAGTTATGAGTCCCTGTTGCATTATTTGTTTGGCTGTAACGTCTATTTTTGTACCAGTGCTGAATCACTCCTCTCTCGTTCATTCTCAGCCCTTCAAACTCTCTTTCTCTCTTCCTCTCCCTCGTTGTTACTATCCATCTTTCTCTTTTAATCTCTTCTTATCTCTCTTTCGTTCAGACTGTCTGACTCAGTTGTTCGTATGACCTTTTTGTGAGCTTTTAAAGCTGGCTAATGCGATGAGAGGTGGCTTTGACTTATTAAGACGTACAGCTGGATCTTGAAGTGATATTATCATCATTATGACAACTGGAGTGAAAGGCGAACTGAAAAATTGCAGTGTCGCATCAATATTTCAGTAATGAACTCTAACATTTGAATGAGTTTTTATTGTTTTTATGCCATACCATTTCTTTCTTTTAGATTAAACTTAATTTAGACCCTAATTTATGTTTAACCCTAACCTGTAATAGACCCATAATAGATTCAAAGCATAATAGACCCTTAACAATGAATCATCTTTATAAGTGAAGGTTGAACTTCAACCATGTTGAAAGTATGCAACTGTAAAAGCTTATTTATTTTATAATGTCTCTTATGCTTATCAAGGCAGCATTTATTTGGGAAAAAATACAATAAAAATGTATATTTTATGTTTTATTTAATAATTATGTATTTTTTGAACAACTTTGGTAAAACTTTAGGAAATTTGGTAAAAATCAAATAAAATTATTGTGATCATTATTACAGTCTTGGGGCGTCATGGTGACGCAGTGGGTAGCACGATCACCTCGCAGCAAGAAGGTCGCTGGTTCGAGCCTCGGCTGGGTCAGTTGGCATTTCTGTGTCGAGTTAGCATGTTCTCCTCGTGTTCACATGGGTTTCCTCCGGTTGCTCCGGTTTCCCCCACAAGTCCAAAGACATGAGGTACAGGTGAATTGGGTAAGCTAAATTGTCCGTAATGTATGTGTGTGAATGAGTATGTATGGAAGTTTCCCAGTGATGGGTTGCAGCTGGACGAGTATCCGCTGCATAAAACATATGCTGGATAAATATGGCGGTTCATTCCGCTGTTGTGACCCCAGATAAATAAAGGGACTAAGCCAAAAAAGAAAATGAATGAATAATTGAATGAATGAACTATTACAGTCTTGGGGCGTCACGGTGGCGCAGTGGGTAGCACGATAACCTCACAGCAAGAAGGTTGCTGGTTCGAGCCTCGGTTGGGTCAGTTGGCTTTTCTGTGTGGAGTTTGCATATTCTCCCCCACGTTTACATGGGTTTCCTCAGGGTGCTCCGTTTTCCCCCACAAGTCCAAAGACATGTGGTATAGGTGAATTGGGTCGGCTAAATTGTCCGTAAAGTATGTGTGTGAATGAGTGTGTATGAATGTTTCCCAGTGATGGGTTGCAGCTGGAAGAGCATCCGCTGCATAAAACATACTCTGGATAAGTTGGCGGTTCATTCCGCTGTGGCGACCCCAGATAAATAAAGGGACTAAGCTGAAAATAAAATGAATGAATGAATGAATGAATATTACAGTCTTTAGTGTCACATTAAAGATCAGAAAAAAACATTTGTGTGTGTGTGTGTGTGTGTGTGTGTGTGTGTGTGTGTGTGTGTGT
>CAIGQQ010034504.1:1209107-1222436 GCA_903798035.1 Danio albolineatus | reverse complement strand
TATTATATTATATTATATTATATTATATTATATTATATTATATTATAGATTAATGGTAGCCTTCTGTCTAACAAACAAAAATGTGTTTTGGCATTTTGGTTTATGCTTAAGAACTGCAAATAAGCAGTGTTCTAAATAAGCCTAAAGCTACTCTTAAACAACGCATATAAATAAATAAATAACACATACTATCACATTACTTACTTACATTACTACTTTTTAAGTGACTTTAGATTGTAACGTGCAAATAAGATCAACATGTGTCCTGTGACATTTTTCAGACCTTTGAAATGTAAAACTCCAAACAATCGCGTAAACAAGATCACTAATTACTAAAGCCACCAAAACAAGGCATTTCATTTAATGCTGAAAAAAGTTAAAGCAGAATAATATATTATTATACCTCTCTCGTAATCCTCATTTGTCATTTTAATACTTATCAGAAAAAGCTTTTGGTTTCGTTTACAGAGCTGCAGCCAACTCCAGTCAAACACAGCACTATAGTGCAAAGTGGACAGTTGGACAAATCCGTTTTTTGAGGGGGACTTTAAATTTGATTGAGAAACTTACAATAACTAAAGTGTTCTGTTAATCATGAACATTAAATTACGTTCATATTCTGCCTTACACCCGTTACATGTTTTCAGTGCAGTTTCTTTCTTTGCTACTATCTCTGTGGTCTCTGGCCAGGGGGAGGCTAAGCCTTCCCCAGCCTTACACATGCTCCGCCTATGGTTTTGTGCATAATGTGCATTAAACCAATCAGAGTCTCATCTCCCATTACCTTTAAGAGTCAGTTGCGTCAAGGCATGGCACACATGGTGGACTTTGTAAGTGGAAAAACTGAAGGCTTTACTAGCGTGAAAACAGTTAAACGCACCATCTGCAGCGCAAGAATAAAGATGGAGCCTCCATTCGACCTTTTTACTTACTCTTTACTTTACTTTTACTCTTTACTTTACTCCTTTACTTTCGTGGATAAGGAAACTGTGTTGTATGCTCTCCACTTAAGACGTCTATTAGCCCACATATGTAATTTAGTTTGTGAAGCGCAAAGATTTGTTTCAAAACTATTTCTAAATTCACTTCTAATTTCCAGCAAAGTGTGGTCAAATAACAAAGTTATATCCATACACACGTCCTATTTTTATGCCCTATCTGGTAATGCATATGTCTCCAAATTGTATGATAAGGGTGTATGATAAAGCCCTTAATGTACAGGAAATATTTGACTTTAAGCCTCTTTCTCTCTGTCTATCAGCGGTCACCTACACTCCCAGTACACCCACCTACAAAAGGACGCCTCCGCCTGTTCCGCCTCGCTCCACCTCCAAACCCCTGATCTCCATCACTGCGCAGAGCAGCACAGAGTCCACGCAAGACGCCTACCATGAGGGACAGCTGGCCAGAGGTACTTAGTACTTTTGTAAACTCTTTTAACGTTTTGAAATAGCTTTTATGTTCATATTTTATTTTTTACTGTTGAGTTTAGTCTATTATTTCTACTTTTATTTATTTTTCTGTTAGTATTATTTATTGTAGCGCTCGTTTCAGTTAGTTGTTATGACAACCTTTTACAAATTCATTTAGGATTTTTCAAGTAAAATTTCAGTTTTATTTCTGTTACAATATTATTTGTTAGTTCTATTTAATTAAAGATAATAACACAGCTAGTGTTTCTTCCCATACCGTTAAACATCTGGTGAACAGTTAATGTGACTTTTTTTCAATTTTATACAGTTATTTTTACAGCCCCAATGTTGTAATGTAATTAAAATACAATCAGTTAAATAGACTTCAGCTTTCATTTATTTGTTCAAGAGTAAAACAAGACGAAAAGCTATTTACACACACGTGCTGTCAGGATCAGCACGCTAGCACAGAAACTCCATTGAAAGTACTGGGGCAAAATAAATTTTCATATTTTAAAGGGCACCTATTTGACCTTTTTCAAGATTTCAGGTAAGTATTTTGTGTCTCCAGAATGTGTCTGCAAAGTTTCAAAATACTCATCAGATTATTTATTGTACCCCTTAGAACATTAGAATTTTCTGCTCTTAACACTATGTAGCTGTTTTTGGTGGCTGTGTAAACACTTGTAAACACTCGCTCCATCGGGCTCGCGTGTCTCTCACGCCCAGCCCAAACTCGTCAGCGCTTCTAAGCCGACCAATTCCAGGGCTTGTGCTACGTATCGTTGCAACGTGTCATTACATTTTTTTAGAGGTGCGAATCAGCGGCGGTCACGTTGAGGGCTATGCGACCACGCACAGGCTGCGCCGGAGCATACGAGTTCGCTTGACATAGAAGTATAAATCAGCCTTTAATCTCCGCCTCTGATGCTTAAGATAAACACAATGACAGACATGAAGGAAGCAGATAACATTCTCACGTAACATTTGAAAGAAATTCTATAAATAAGAACTTTCCCAATGATTATTTGATGTATTTGTTGTGAAGGTCCAATGATGAGTCATACGCAAAAACCACACTCCTTCTGTACGTCACGTTGCCTCAAAATGGGAGGGATTTGGATCCTATTTTAATATCAGGAAATTTCAACTTATGTTTATTTCACCCAAATATGAATGTGGACACACTACCAAACCGCTTACAAAAGATGATCTTCATGGGTGCCCTTTAAAGACATGTTTTTAAAGACAATGTAATGCAGTGCTTCTTGCATATTCTGAGTCCCACTTTATATTGTATATTAATCAAGCAGTGGAGATAGTTGATTTTATAGAAAACAAACCTTAAATGTGCTGATTTTTTTAACTGCCTACAATTCACCGGAAGCACTTGATCCAGGTTACTGAAAATTTAAAGTCCTTCTGTATACTTCTGCCCATACCCTACTGAAATAAAATTGAAATAAATTAAAAACTTTATATAAATATTTAGGCTTCATAAATTTGGACTCTTTTTGAACAACCATAAGTTATAGTCAGTTTGTGAAAATTCACATGAGTGGTGTCAACACAAAAATATTTTTCTAGGATACCCTTTAATAACTTAAAAGCTTAAAAACTTGATAAAACTTGTGTATTATTTTAAGAAGTTGTTCTCATCCTGTTTTTATGTTGTTTTAGGTTTTATACTTTTACCTAATTGTGGCAAAACAGTTGTAATAAGTAGTACATATTAAATTTTAAGACTAGTAAGCAATTTTCTTCCTGCTAAAATCATGTTAATATGCAGTAGCTTTTTAAAGAAATGAATGGTCAAATCATCATAATAAATCTTTATGGTAATCAACACCTTCGCAGCATTGCATCATTCACATTCTGACTGTGTCTCTGTTTGTCTTTCAGAGTGACTCTACCTTTTATTTATTGTTGTCCATAGGCCTCTGGGGTTCAGACGGGTCGAGTCTGAGTTTGGGTCGAGCCCTTTATAACTCCACTGACAGTCTGGACAGTGCCAAGGCTGTCACTATCGCCATGGAAGCAGCTGCCATGGCGATGGCAGGGAAGAGACACCCCTCCACCGACAGCCACAGCTCAGTGATGACCTGTGATAAAGCTGTGCTCGTATCCAAAGCAGAGGAGTACCTGAAAACACCAAGATCATCTATAGGAATTCAGGTGAATCTAAAATCCTGCATCACTACTAAAAGAGCGGGTCACCCAGAAATAAACATTATCATATACTTACTTTTATGTTGTTGGAAAACTGCATGGTGTTCTGCTATATAGGCCTATGGAAATCAAATCATCTGTATGTTTTAAAGCAGATTTAAGGTACAGTGATTGCCAGTGGAGGGGCGCCACGGGGGCGTAGTGAGTAGCACGTTCGCCTCACAGCAAGAAGGTTGCTGGGTCAGTTGGCATTTCTGTGTGGAGTTTGCATGTTCTCCCCGTGGTTGCGTGGGTTTCCTCCGGGTGCTCCGGTTTTCCCCACAACTCCAAAGACATGTGGTACAGGTGAATTGGATAGGCTAAATTGTCCGTAGTGTATGAGTGTGAATGTGTGTATGGATGTTTCCCAGAAATGGGTTGCAGCTGGAAGGGCATCCGCTGTGTAAAAAATATGCTGGATAAGTTGGCGGTTGATTCCGCTGTGGCGACCCCAGATTAATAAAGGGACTAAGCCGACAAGAAAATGAATGAATGAATGATTGCCAGTGGGTTTCAAAAGAGTGCTAAAGTAGTCAACATTTGAAGTGGATCAAAGCCTTTCATCAAAGTTGTCCTAAAACCAGTGTGTACTATTGAATGTTCTTGTGTTAGGACAACTTTGAAGACCTTTTTTGATCCATTTCAAATGATGACCACTGTATAACAAAATACAGTTTTTTCCTATTTAATAATAATAATAAAGTCTTACACATTTAGAGTTTTATTTTTCATTGGAATATTCACATTTGGATGAACTATACGGCAGGGTTTTTGTAAAGGGCTCGCAATGTGCTTTTTTAATACCAACTTTGTTAATTCTTCATATCCAAGAAAAGTAAGTGTTGAGTACAGTAAAGCTGTTTTCATATTGAACATTCATCGGACATGCAGTTTTTTTGAACATTAAATTGTTGCATGATAGTGGCAGATCATGCTTTATCTTGTTCAAATCATGCACCTAAATAATGATGTTTAAAGTAAAAGATATTATTGGAATGTCACTGTTTTATGCAACAATATGAAAACTCTAAATGATGATCCAACATTAGCAAAGTTAGAAAGTGTTTCAATAATGCAAAAAACAAATATGCATGGATATGTCATTGCATAAATATGAGCATTACATTGATATTAATCATTGTGAAATAATATATTGAACATAATGTTTTGTTTCTGGTTAAAACCAAAAAATGGTTAATTAGGCATGCTATGATAAATGATCTGTGGGTTATTTTGCACTAAATCTTCACAGACACATTCTAGGTGCACTAGAAACTTGTGCTACATAGTGTCAAAAGTGGTATTATATGACAATAAATAAATGTTAGTATAACCGTAAATACAATGGAAGTCAAAAGGATTAGCCCTCCTCTGAAATGATTATTTTTATTCTATTTTAAATTAGTCTTGTTTAATGGAGAGAAGATTTTGTTCTACACACTTTTATAAATAATCCTATTCTTTTCGTCTTAGTCCCTTTATAAATCTGGGGCGCTGTGGCAGAATGAACTGCCAACTTATCCAGAATACGTTTAACGTAGCAGATGCTCTTTCAGCTGCAACCCATTACTGGGAAACATCCATACACACTCATTCACACACAAACACTGCGGAATTTAGCCTACCCAATTGACCTACATGTCTTTGGACTTGTGGGGAAAACCGGAGCACCCGGAGGAAACCCACGCGAACATGGGGAGAACATGCAAACTCCACACAGAACTGCCAACTGACCCAGCCGAGGCCCGAACCAGCGACCTTCTTCCTGTGAGGCGATTGTGCTACCCACTGTGCCATTTTAAAAACTAACTCCACATTTTTGTTACTAATTTATTTTTTCTTTACCGTGTTGACAGTCTATAATATTTTTACAATATACTAGTATTCAGCTTTAACTGTGTGAATTAGGTTAACTAATCAAGAATGTTACTTAGACAAGTCCTTGCACAACAATAGCTTGTTCTGGAGCCAAAAAATACACATTTCTTTAGTGAGCAAATAATATTGATTATTTATATAATATTGATATTAATATAATTTATATATATATATATATATATATATTATTATTATTATTATTATTATTGTTTAAAAATGCTTTTATTCCGGTCAAACTAAAAGAGATACCCTGTCAGGTGTATAATGTGAAATATTCTTTGCTTTGTTAAACATGACTTGGGAAATATTTGAAAAATAATATAAATTTCACAAGAGAACCTATAGTTTTGCATGTATGTATATATTATATACATTTATTTTTACTTATTTTCATTTTTCTCTGCTTAATATGCTGCTGACTATGTAATATGTGTTTATGGCAGGGATACCCATTTGGTTGACCTCTGGCAAATGCAGTCAGTGTTTATAAAATCAGTTTGAACCAGTTATTTTTAACACTTTTTTTAAACATTTTTGTTTCTTCACTTTTAACTATGAATAGAAGTCTGTATTTTCCTTCAACTTTCCTGCTGTTTTGAGCTCTTGTCTGTCCTCGAGAACAAAATATTCATGAAAAGAGTGCTGAGTAGTGATAAATCCCACCCACAGGCACTCACGCAGACTGAATCTTACCTAACCAAAGCAATGTAGGTTATTTTGGAATCCAAACACAGAAGTATATACAACCCCGTACACCTCCAGTCTGTGTTGTTACTCTAAAAATAGCTTTCTATGAGTCATCGTACCGCAATCCGTTAATTAACATTCAACTCAGGCTTCAGTGAATGGGCTCTCCCTCTCTCTCCTTCCCTTAATCTCCCCCTTTTCCTCTTCTCTCTCTCTCATTCATCTTCCCTCCATTCCTTCTCTCTCTCTCTCTCTCTCTCTCTCTCTCTCTCTCTCTCTCTCTCTCTCTCTCTCTCTCTCTCTCTTTCTCTCTCTCTCTCTCTCTCTCTTTCTCTCTCTCCAGCAGTTATCTGTCTTTGCCTTGTGAATATCTGTGTTGAGATCATGTCCTAATAATGTTAAATGGTTTTGCCTCTCTCAGCCCTTTTGCTGTATCTCTCTTGCATTCACTGTCCACACTGCCTCCTAGAGGTTATGCACAGAAAGGACAATTAATTGCCAATGGGGGCTCCATAAATATTTATTACCGGCCATGAAACAGAATTTTGCATTATTATTTTTATTAAGAAATATGTTCGCCTGCAAGGCTGGAATTATTTAGCAGTCTTTTTCCTAGCACATTTGTGACAGAAAACACATGTCCCTGTCACTTACTGCATAGGATAAACAAGTCTCTGTCTTTTGGTAAAACTGAATCTGCATTTTTCAGATTTTTATTTTATTTATTAATTTTTTTTAGCAGCCTAAAAGAATAATTCAACCTAAAAAAAAAATTAACTACGCAGTCATTTAATCTAGCTTTTCTTCTTTCAGAGAAAGACAGTCAGAGTCATGATAAATATATATTGGCCCTTTCCAATTCTCTAATGGCGATAAATACTTTCCAGATATTTTAAGCTTGGTTTAAGACGTTTGGTTCTTGTTATAAAAGTAAACACATTAAAACTGCAAAGCCACACAATGTAAAGTCATGTACAAATGTGTCCCCTGAAAATAATTTATGATATTTTTGTATTTATTTTGTTAACATTTTCTTATATTATTTTATGTTCTCATTTTTGTAATATAGATTGTAGGTTAAGGGCTTGTTGGCCAGCAGCTAGCTCTCTGCAACTCTGACATGGTTGCCCACTGAAGCTAGGCAAGGATGTGCCCAGTCAGTTCCTGGATGGTAAATCCACATAGAAAAGCTAGGTTGTTGCCGGAAGTTGTGTTAGGGAGACCAACAGGGAGCGCTCAACCTGTGGTCTGTGTGGGTCCTATAATGCCCCAGTAAAATGATGAAGACTTCTCAATGAGCGCTGTCTTTCGGATAAATCGTTAAACCTGGTGGGATGTCCTTCAAAAAAAGAGTAGGGGTTTAACCTTGTCCATCATGGCCTCCTAGCCATCTCTATATCATTAATGGCTCCATCACTCTGTCTCCCTTCCACCAATCAGCTGGTGTGTGGTGTACGATATGGCGCAATATGGCTGCCGTCGCATCATGCATGTGGATGCTGCACACTGGTGGTGGATGAGGAGATTCCCCCAAAAATGTGTAAAACGCTTTGAGTGTCCAGAAAAGCGCTATATAAATGTAAGGAATTTATAATTATAATATTTTTTTTTTATTTATTTATTGTTTTACTATGTAATGTAATGAATAAAAAGTAAAAGAAAAACAGTAACCATATTTAAGTTCATAAAGTATTATCACTGGCTTCTGGCAATTGCCTTATGTGCATTTATTAAGTCCAGTTGATGTATGAGATAGGATGTAGACTTAGCGGGAGCTAAGGTAGGCAAATTTATAGTGTTTTTACCCTTGCCATAAAAATAATTGTAGTATTAAATGACTAAATGTTTGGCCAAAAAAAACACATTATAGATAGATACAGCAACAGCCCACTAAGGTTCAGTAGTGTTATATTTTTCATGTAGTGCAGAGGAGATCGTTTTGGTGCAGTTTTTCAGTTTTTTGAACCATGAAAACGGTCAGGTTTGCAGGAAAAATCCTCTTGATTGTGTCAGTCCTTTAACTTTTTATTCTACTTGACTGGAGCTCATTTTCAAGATCAAACTATTGATAATAATCCACTGTTTCCTGGTTCCACCAATAGCTTGCATTTTTGTTTCATTTGTGGCAGCTTGGCTATATTATTTAATATGTTCAAGATTCACTTTGCATTGACGCATGCTTGGGGTTTAGTAAAGGAATAGTTCACACAAGTTTTTTTGTGGAAAATGTATCTGTTCATCATCAATAATGAAAGGTACCTGTTAAATTAGGTTACTGTCACTTTAAGATTTAAGGATCAGATATGATATTTAGATGCACATCCATTATTCTAAAAGATAACTGATGCTGAATATTTGCTAAAATAGATATTATGATGTAATCTGTGTGTATTTGGCCATTCAAATGCAGTAATAGTTTAAAAACATTAAATTCACTTTCGTGCATGGACTCTGAGATTTGGCTATCGATGTGTGTGTTACTGTATCTATATCTATATATTTTTTATTTATGTCTGCACTTCTCATTTTTTCAGACACTGACATTTTTAAATTCATGGTGTTTATTATTATGTTATGGTCTCATTTTTGTAAAAAAAAAATAGTTTATTTGACAAGATTAACAAATACTTTATATAAAATAATCATCACTATATATTTCACAAAATTTGGATATTTCTAATCATAATTATAAAAACTTTATATGTAACTGCAATTTTAATATATTTTAACATGTTAAATAAATGGAAATGTATAAAATATATATTTTTCTATCTGTGAAATCCGAGCATGAACCTGCATGTCCTTTTGCCTCTGGTCACTATCAGCTGTCCATCCTTTGCCGTTTCACCACACCAGTTTTTCAGATTTATATTAATGTGGCAGAATGAGTGATGTGACACATTCTGCTGTAGTCCACAATACCATTTTGTATCCATGAAAAATCCCTGAGCACACAGAGTTGTCATCCTTCAACTCTATCAAAAAATATAGGGAAACTCCACTCACGTAGCCATAATCCTGAAGGACTAGCCAAAAAAAAAACCTTCATACTCTGGCCCTTGCTCTGTCATGTCTGACAGTCTGACTCCCTCAAACAGAATTCCTAGGTCTTTACATTGTCAGCGGTCAGACTGATTTGTCTGAAGTGAATCATCTTGTTCTCTGATTTGGAGGTCACCGTTTCTCGGTCTGTCCTGCTCCAGCGCTTCTGTGACTCACACACTTCTGTCTTCAGATGGTTTGATGTTCTTAGCGGTGACAGACACTTCTAAGCATCTGACGTCTTTTGTGATATACCTGAAAGACTGACCTTCAGTTGGTTATTAAAGATATTTCAGTGTTTTTTCTTTTTGACTCTGTGAATTTAACATCTCGGGAATCAATTAGTACAGAAAACTTTTACAGTAATAGTTACTAAGTCATAATTGCTTGGATAAAAATATTGCTTAAATATTTAAAATATTACACTATACACCTGATCAAATCTTTAAGGGGTGGTAAGATTTCTTTAGTGTAACATGATCAGAAAACATTTCGCATGGATGTTATGCTGCTTCGTTAACATTGTTAAGCAAATTATGATACTGTTTTGGATAGCATTCATTTGAAACGGAGATTATGGATTTAGAAAATTCAATTCAATTGAATTCATGTTTATTTCTATAGCGCTTTTACAATGTAGATTGTGTCAAAGCAGCTTAAAATAGAAGTTCTAGTAAATTCCAGATTTCAGAGTTGATGTTCAGTTTAGTTCAGTTCAGTGTGGTTTAATTTTCATTGCTGAAAGTTCTAAAACACTGAAGAGCAAATTCATCGGTGCGCACCTTCACAAGTCCCAATCTGAGCAAGCTGGCGAGGAAAAAAACTTCACCAATTGAAAAAGCTGTGAAAACATGGAGAACAAAATATTTTAAATTCTTAAAGAGTGAAGTCAAATGTCATGTTTGTTTATGTTGTATAGGGATACTTTTTGTCAGGCCTGTAGATATTTATTTTATCTCATGTTTATTTTAATAAATAATTTATGAATTAATATTAAATATTTGTTTTATGATTGTATTAATAAAATAACATTTATTCAAAATTAATTCAAATTTCACATTCTATTCATAAAATGTTTTGTAATAATTTTTGCTGTTGATGTTTACTGATGTGTCATTGATTAGATTACTTTGCAGCACAATTAATCATATCCTTCCTTCCATTTTACTGGTATTTATAGCATGTAATAAACATGAATGAACATGTCATATTTCATGTAATCTGTGTTGGGCTCAGCTGTCAACTGTAGCCTTTAATATAAGTGTAGTGTGTCCAAAATAAAAGAATGGCTTAAATGAGTTTGAAACAATAATAAATGTATGATGCAAAAATGAAATATGTGACCCACAAAAACCAGTGTCAATGTTTTAAAAATTGAGATTTACAGTATACATCACCTGAAGACTGTATAATTGGCATCCCATAGACTTAGACATCCCATAGACTTAGATTTACTTACAGTAGTTACTTACATACTTAGTTAAAGGTGCAGTAGGTGATTGTCTTGTCATTTTTCATTGTGCTGGTTAAAAGTCTCCTCACAGTCCAATAGTAATGATTAAAGTAAATGATCTAAATGTATTTACATGTATTTTTATATTCTGGATGAGGCATAAGACTAAAAAATGTTCATGCAGTTAAAATAGTGAGGGGCTGACATCTCCCATAATTCTGATAAGTAGCTCAAACTGTCTCAAGCTATTGCGCACATGCTTTCACACAGATCCGCCGTTTGTGCATACGCGTGCTGTGCGTTCACGAGTGAGAGAGAAAGAGAGAGAGAGAGAGAGAGAGAGAGCGAGAGAGAGCACGAGCGTGGGTGGTAAAAACATGCTGAATCAAAACATTTAAAATCCCGAATCAATATTGGAGTTAGTTTTGCACACTGGAGGAAAGGCGACACCATGGCTGAAGTATTTCTCTTAGACAGGTAACGTTAATGTTGTGTTTTAAAACTACTTTAGCTTCACGCAGAGCTGATGTAGATGTTGTTGTTACAAATAGGTGGTATCTGCACAGAAGTGTTGTTCAGCCACTGAAATCTTCCGGCGATAGACTGATGTGACTATTTTCAGTTTCATAAGGAACCTTTTACAGCATTGATAATGTAGATTTGATTTAGTTTTACAACAAAACATAAGTAAATAGGCTATTCCGCCTAGCCTTCTTTACTGAGGGGAAGTTGGTTTTCTATTCACATTGGTTCCTTTTTGAACATTGACGGCCTGTGACACGCTCGCTATATTGTTTACCATGCTACTTCGAATGTTCGGTCAGAAATAGCATGTGTGTATGGCTTAGTAATAAGTGTAATTCCTGCACGCCGCCGGCCAAGCTTTAGCTTTAGCTCAACACATGAGAGAGGGTTCTGCTGTCGTCTTTAAGGTGCGCTTGCTCGTGTTTTCAGGAGGTGTGGTTTTGGACGACAAGGGAGGGACTGTGTTTCAGAGATTTATGCTAACAGGTTAGCATTGTGGCAGATCACCTACTGCACCTTTAAATATTTGACTGAGAAACACTTATTTGAAAGTCACATTTAAAGTTGTCTCAAAGAAATTAATGGCAGTGCACATCACTAATCAAAAATTTATTTTGATATATGTATGGAAGGAAATTATAATAATGATAATGTTTTGCATAAAAGAAATAACTGTAATTTTGACCCATACAATACATTTTTAGCCATTGTGCAACATAAGACTGGTTTGTTATCTAGGGTCACATATTTGTCAATAATATACCATTGCACATGGTTAATCTGTGTTGTCATTTCAGGTGGAAGCAGCAACTGATTCAGAGTGTGAAAGCAAAGGCTCTCGAGAGTATCAGTCTGTTGGGATTCAAGTGGAAGACGAAAGACGGTAAATACCATCCCATCATCTCTGTTTTACCTCTATGTGTGAAGGGTGTGTGAGGTGTGACATGCAAAAGCACCGGCTGAGTGTGAAATGCTGTTGTTTCATTGGAGGTCTGCCTCTCTCACACAGACAGGGCCGGTTTAAGCGCTCCAACAGTGTCACCACCGCCGTCCAGGCTGACCTGGAGTTGGAGGGTTTCCCTTTAATGGAGGATAAAGGCCTTCAGTTTGGTGGAGGTTTCCAGCGTCACAGTGAGCCCAGCACTCCAACGCAGTATGGAGCTGTCCGGACCGTACGCACACAGGGTCTCTTCAGCTACCGTGAGGATTATCGCACCCCTACGGAGCCCCCGAGTCCCCAACGGAGCCCCGAGCCCTGGCTTGAGCCCTCGCCGCGGGAGCCCATCGCCACGGTGGCCGTTACAGTAACACCACCCCAACCGTCCGATTCAGGGAGAGCGTCGCCCTCCTGCAGGAGAGACGGAAGTTGGTTCATGCAGCTGCTCCACACAGAGACGAAAAAGATGGAGGGATGGTGCAAAGAGCTGGAGGGAGAGGCGGAGGAGAACGATCTGTCAGAGGAAAGTGAGTTAACCCAGCTCCGCTTCCATGAGCCGTTAAATCTTTCTATTATAATATTTGTTTGGTGGAGAGTTTGGCTTCAGGTTTCAGAGTGGCAGGTATGAATCCAAAGAAGTGTCACATTTAACCGTGAGATGTTGTGGTTATTAGAGGCTCATGCTGAGAGCGCTGCCATGTGAGCAATTATGTCTGTCAACATCTGTCAGGTTTCCATGGCAAAGAGCTGAGAGACACACCGAGGCTCTGAACGTCAGAGACGATGTGTAGAAACGAGTGGGAGAGAATGCAGTAGAGTCTGATCACTTGTGTTGGGGAGTATTTGAAATGAGCTAATTCAATTATTCAATCGTTCAGTCAGTCAACCAATAAACTTTTGAAGGAATGAATGCATGAATTATTGTATTCATATATCACCATTTATGCTGACCAAAGTGCTTTAACATGTCAAAAAGTTACTCAACCACAAACCACAAGTGAAGTGAAGTGAGTATTTTCAAGTATGATTATTCATACTCAAAAGTAGCCCCAACTGGAACCCAACAGTTCCACAATCTCCTTCACAATGCAATGACCCAACACCAAGTGACAACTCTATGTCAGATGTATTTTTAGCATAAATAATAATAATAATAATAATAATAATAATAATAATAATAATAATAA
>CAIGQQ010034504.1:1153389-1209097 GCA_903798035.1 Danio albolineatus | reverse complement strand
AATAATAATAATAATAATAATAATAATAATAATAATAATAATAATAATAATAATAATAATAATAATAATAATAAAAAGATCTGGGTGATTATGGGTGAAGCCATAGAAAAAGCTTGCTCTCCTTTGGTTGTTTTCATGTCTGGCAACATAATACTGTGGAGCAAGGAAATGAAAACCTTTAAAAAATATTATCAAAACTTCATGATCAACTCTAAAATGAAGGATTCCACGAGTATACAGTATATTGAATTTGATGATGAGCTTTCTTCTCAATAGTCCATGTTGCCATTATCCTTTGATGAAATAGCTTGCAGCATCATCAGGGGCGCCGCTAAGGGGGGGGAAAGTTAGGACGATTCTAATGGCCCATGCACTCTAGGGGCCCACAGAGATCTGCTTTATAATTAATAACAATACTATAATGTAATATAAATTATGAATGTATCTCAAAATTACAAGTACAACAATTTATTAGAAATAAAAAAATAAAAATACGGCTTATATCTGCCCCTCGTGTCTGTCAATGTCAAATTGTAATAAGTGTACAATAATTACACTTACACTAATAAGTGTACAATAATTACCTGGATGATGCACTCAACATCATTTATGGGTCTCGGCTTATTTATGGTTCTCATTGCAATATAATTTTGTGTTTTATTGATTTTTGTCACTGTTCCAGTGTATTGCACATTGGATGAGACACTATTGCAGTACAGTTATTTAAATAGTTACACATTTGGTGTTTTGTGTGTTTAGAAATGTAAAATTTTCAGTGAATACTTTATTACTGATCCCTTTTTTGTACTACATTTACATTTGATCGATAAATCATCTGCTAGCTACAGTCATGGCCATTCTCTTACTAAATTCTAATAAGTTGTGGACAAAATCAATAATAAAATGCATACAGTAGGTCTACATTGCAGACAAAGAGTTTGGATAGCTAGGTTGGTGGTAGGGGGCCCATCCTCATATTTTTCATGGGGCCCAAAATTGCTAGCGGCGCCCCTGAGCATCATACTAAAGCATTTTGCTTTAATCTTCAGTGTCACATCATCTCTCAGACATCTTTCTAATATGCTTGTTGTTTCTCTTTAAATTTAGGGGAAAATCAATAAAGTATAACTAATTTACTCCCTTTGTGAGTCAGCTGTAGTTAGCATCTGGCTGATCATTTAAAAAATGTACTACAGTATACAGTAATGTGATTACAAATGCTACATGTTAAAATCAGTTACATTTCAATTTCACCTTAATGTTCACTGGTATGTGAGTTTACTGACACTTCATGAACTGTATGAACTGTAGAAAGGTTTTTCAGTAGCGCTTAGGCTCATTACATATTTATCTCTCTTTCTCTGTTTGTGTGTTAGTCCTGGGGAAGATCCGGAGTGCCGTTGGAAGCGCGCAGCTCCTGATGTCCCAGAAATTCCAGCAATTTTATTGGCTTTGCCAGCAGAACCTAGTAAGTGACATCAATGCACTCATGCCAATTTGTGCACAAGTATGTGTTCTGTTTGTGCTATTTTGCAAGGCTTTGTACTCACTGCAGCTCTTCCGCAGACGCACAGCCGCTCTCCTCCACAGGGGTGTTCTGTGGTGGAGTAATAATGGTGTCGTTGACGGCCTTTTGTTCTGCTGTCACATTCATTAAATATGATACACAACAGCACATCAGCTGATCTGAGTCGGGCATGCAGAGAAAACAAATGACCAAATACTGAGGCAAACGCAGTTGAGCAATGCTTTAGAAAACAACCTAAATCCTCATGAATAAAATGCTCCTCTGTTCAAACCAAACACTCACAGTGGTTGATTTGGCAACACACAGATTTATGAAATGGCAACAAGTGATACAAATATAGTTATTGCAACAAATAAAGTTGCACTTCATCTGTCAACAAATTTCAAGCCAACATCTGGACTCGGTTTATAAAACCAGGCAAACTAATTGTAATGAACACTGGCTGGTAAACATTAGCATTAATGTTGCTGTATAGGAGATCCAACTCATGTCACAGAATACTTTTCCAAAACCAAACACTTTCTCCTCCACCTTCCTACACACTTTGGGATCAGTGTTTTCCCTAGTTTGAGGATGACCATAATTTTTCACTTTGGTGCCAACTAAATAAACTTGCTTTTATTGTAAAAGTAAACTTTGTAGCAGTTCTCTGTCCACACAACATGCTCCTCAGCTAAGGTTACCCAAGTCTTTTAATTAATTAATTTTTGCTGATGAGAGGTTAAGTTTGTTCAGATTCTCTTAAACCTCAATTGTCAAGATCTTTACCCTTTTCAGTGCTGAACTGTCGAGCAGTTTCAGATCCAGTGTTGAACCTATTCTCCACATTATCATCTCCTCTTATGCATTTGTCTTTCATGGATGACCAGCCTTTGGGGGGCTTGAATGAGTGAGTGACATTGTACATTTTGAAAAAATAATAATAATTTGAATATAGGCAAAATGGCCATGCTTTTGGAAAACATGCTGCCAGCAAAAAATTGAAATATGCTTAAAGTTGCTCTTTAAGCTAACAAAGGAGACCATGGACCTCAAAAACCACTGTACATTCCACAGATATTTTTGGGAATAGCCCAGACTCAAAATTGTTGATTTTTAATTTTATGCCAAAAATTAAACACATAACTAAAAAACTAAATAAAAGATTAATTAAAGAATATTAAGTTATGATCATCCTCCATGAAGACATTTTTGTAAATTGCCTGCTGTAAATATATAAAAAATTCATTTTTAATTAGTAAAGAGCTTTGCTAAACATTTCTTTTAGACAGCTTTAAAGGTAGTTTTCTCAATATTCGATTTTTTTAACCCTTAGATTCCATATTTTTAAAAGGTTTCTCTGCCAAATATTATCCTAGCCTAACAAAGTATACTTCAATGGAAGGCTTGTTCATTCTGCTTTAGGGTAATTTATAAATCTTAGTTTGGACTTGATGGACCTTGAAAAAATGAACCCTTATGGCTGGTTTTGTGGTCAAAGGTCACAAATACTACAAAGCAGTGACCTTGACATTTAGGAAATGATCGACAACTTTAGAAAGCATTTGACAAAGTTATGATGTAATGTTACATTGAGTGTGTTGTTATTTATAACACTTTAGTTGAAGTATCAATTATGACTATTAAGGTCGCACTTTACAATAAGGTTCATTAGTTAATGTTAAAAAATGCATTTACTAACATGAACAAACAATGAACGATACATTTACAACAGTATTTGTTCATGTTAGTTAAAGTTAATGAAAATACAGTTGTTCATTGTTAGTTCATGTGCATTAACTAATGCTAACAAGCATGGGCTTGGATGTTAATAATGCATTAGTAAATTATCAATTATGATTAATAAATGCTGTACAAGTGTTGTTCATGATTAGTTCATGGTAGTAAATGCATTAACTAATGAACGTTATTGTAAAGTGTTACCACTATTAATTAGTGCTTTATATTCTGCCTAGTATAAGATATTGGCTGTTTAATAGTACTCATAAAGTACATTTTGTGTATGATTTTATTCTAAATCCCTTATCTTACCCAACTACTATGTTAATTACTATTAATTCATTTATTGTTGCACAAATCATAGATAATAGTTTGTTAATACAGAGTATTGTACCTTGAAATAGAGTTTGGCTTTTATTTGTTAACGTAATTTACATTCAGTTATATTTAGTTTTAATGTATTAGTTATCAGTGTATATTATAGTGTTAGAAATGTTGGGTTGTGTTGCAGGACCCCAGTGCCATGCCTCGGCCCACCTCTCAGGACCTGGCCGGGTTCTGGGACCTGCTGCAGCTCTCCATCGATGATGTTACCTCCAAGTTCAATGAGCTGCAGAAGATCAAGTCCAACAATTGGCGGCTTATTGACAGTCCAGTGAAGAAGGTGAGAGCTGACTGGGTACAAGATCATCCTAGTCATATTTGTTATCAAACCCGATTTCATGCTCCACACTATACACATAAAAGAAATGTTGTACAGCTAAAGGTTGGAGTCTGTAAGATTTTTTGGTTACACTTTATACAACAGTGTGGATGAGTGCAACCAATAATTTATTTCCTGAGTAATTTTAATTAACTACATATATTTACTGTGTCGTAAGTTTGAGGATTAGGTTTATGGTTAGTTATGTATAATTAATTATGCATAATTTATTGTTATTACTACTGCAAGTATTTGGAACTTGTGTAACAACAAGGACAATGTAAAATAAAATTTAAATGATTTTTCCTCAAAATAAATGACGAAAACACGAAAAATAATTGTTTTATTAAAAAATGTAAAAAAAATATTGTTTAAAAGTATATAATTGAAATAAATTATGAAGAAAAAATTAATTCATAGGATTTTAACATATATTAAAATGGAAAAACACTATTTTAGTACAAAGTCTTACAGACCCCATTTAAATAAATGATCTATTGAATTAAACGTGTAATGTATTTATAGCACATAGTCTGCTACAGATATTACCTAAATTGCAATGAAAAAGTGTCCACGGTATGTGTGCATTCATATCCTGTGCTTGGATATTACTTGTTCTAGCTCCCGCCGCCAGTACCAAAGAAGACATTACGTAAGAGTGTGACAAGGGAAAAATCTTTGGATCTCCCAGACCGTCAGAGAATAGAGGCACGACGGCGTCTCATGGCGGCCAAACGTGCAGCTTCATTCCGGCAAAACTCAGCATCAGAGAGAGCCGACAGCATCGAGATCTATATACCAGAGGCCCAAACACGACTCTGAGAGACACAGGGAACACCTTTATCATATCGTCAACTTCATCTTCAATGACAGTCACACGACACAATCATCAGGCTAATCATCCGAAACAAGGGTTGAGGGTTTTGTATACCTGGTTTCCGAACTGTCTGCAACATCCATGTGAAGTTTTCCCTATTGAGGGAGACTCACACTTCCCCACAATAAAACATATTGCACAACATATCGCAATTGTAGGCCCTCGTGACAACAGTGTTGCTTGACGAAGCAAAACTTTACATATAAGCTTTAATCACAGCTTAAAAACACGTTCAATCTGATATTCCCTTTGTTTGTGTCTTTATGACATCCGTTTAACACTTTCAAAGATAAAAATTCACATTTTGAGGCCTCAAATCTAAAGTTTTCATTTAATTGAAGAAAAGTATTTAGTTCGTGCCCCATTTTGGTTTCATTTGCATTTAAGTTTTCTCCCTTCACCATTGTAGTTCAGTCTTTTCTGTGACGTTCATAGTATTTTTGTCTCTTGTGAGCATTGTGTTAGTGCTGAAATACCTCAATCATACGTTTCAGACTGAAGCCGCTTTCCAGAACGGACAGTCACAGCCTTTAAAAAACAAAAAACAAATGTTGTAAGTCATACTACACTGTTATGGAGTAACTTCAATCTCAGAATGAGGGTTTACGCTGTTAGATCGAGAGATCAGATTTTATTATTCTCGTACTTACAGATATAACGCTGATGGTTTGTCATTCTAGAGGAGCTGCTGGATGTTTTTGGGTGCAATTGCTTCAAACCTAAAATCAACAATGTAAAGGTTCAAAACTGCATTTTTGCACTTTCTTCTTCTAAATGTGTGTTTGTATGTATTTCCAAGGGAAATGAAGTTCTAAAAGATATTGTTGCAGTTGAATTGCAAGGTTTTGTGTGACTATCGATTTGTCATTTCACGTCTCTGAATGTTTCATTTCTTCAGCCTCACCTGGCCATTCATCGGTCTGTATTTATTTTTATTGAACAGTTTTTCTCTCCATCTGCTGTTATCAAGCTTCTGACCCATGTTCTCTGCACAAAAAAAATATGCTTTTTATGTCCTTTCTGTACGTCTTGACAAAGAATCAATGATTCTGTCTGGGCTGAAGGAGACGTCCGTGTTCCCATTATTATCTTGATCACTCGCTGGTTGGTGATGGATGGTTTACCTGTAAAACTGCACATCTGTGAGAATGATTTAATAGTATAATCAAACTGTTCTCAAGTCAGTTTGAAGGGTTTTGTACAAAAAGGTGACTGCAGTACACAGGATGGTCGATTATATTACATGATCATAACCAAAGGTTAGCGCTACTTTGAATTATTATACAGTCAGTGGATTTAATTTAAAATAGTTTTTCAGCGGAGTGTATCACTACAGATACCACTTCCTGTTTGACATCCAGCAATTAAGCTCTAACACTTGTTCTGTAATATGAAGTGTAAAAAGTGGGGCCTAAAATTAGCATCCGTCAAGTGCCAAATGGAAGTGAATATTTAAGTTGTGCAGTAAATGAAAATCTGCCATTTTTCCAGGTTTATTTTTATTTTATTTTAAAAATGTCGAAGAACAACAGTGTGGTTTAGCACTATTTTTCAATTGTAATAGCTGTGCTGAGCTGATATAAATGTAATCTGAAGCGCAGCACTGTAATCTTATAGCCTCCAGAATCTGCCTATTTTGTTGTATAAATAGCTGTTTTTGTAGCCTACAGCTTTAAATGCAAATGAGCTGCTTCTCCCCTCCCACCGTTACCACGTGTCTCTATACTTCTCTTCATGCACATCAGATAAACAGCATAGTGACAGAGATAGACTCAGATGAAGCTGAAATACTGCTCATTGTCAAAAATACCAAGTAAGTTTATTTCATGTAATTGTGGTGGAGTTTATTCAAGCTTTCTGAAATGATGAGTCTCACACAAATGCGATACAAACACACACATATTAGCATTTACGGTCATGTTGATTACAGCGGCTCAGAATTGCAGAGTGATTTACTATCTTTATTACAATCATGGTCGCTGTTTTAAAAATGTTTTAATCTTATGAACTTATAAAAATCACAGAGAGTTGTAACAAATATTTTAATCCCAGTTTATTTGCAAAAGAAATGTTCTGTGGGCATGTGCATACATGTTATTATAGAAACATGGTGCCTGTCAATCAATTCAGTAAGCGGCGAAAACTGCCCTGCTATGTCACATTGTGGTGAGCCACAAAATCACTAGGATTTTGTTTCTATTTTAATTTTTTAATAGAGACTTGTTGAGTTTACAGTATGTCACTCCAATATGACTGTGAACACTCTATACATACAGACCCTTCTGTCCAAACAGCTTTAAAAAAAGTTATCATAGGTGCCCTTTAAAATAGTTTTTTTTATTATTCATACTATACAATACTAAAATAAACTTTATTATTACCTACAGTTAAGTAGCATTGTGGTGATAGTTCATTGTTATCATTGTTATTCATTGCTATTGTTATTATTATTCATAATTATCTCAGTACATTTACCTAATTTCTGCCTTTTTGCAAAAAAATTATGATCGATTTACTGGTAAAACATTTTTATTTGCTTGGTGCTTTTTCTTAAGTAATTGGCAAGTGTGGAAAAAAGCTAATTTTAGGCCCTTAGATAAATGTTGCTTCTGAGTGACTCATGGCCACTGAAATGTCACTGCTAACAGTTTCAAAAACCTTAAAAGTCTTTTTTCTTACCATATGCTACCATATATCTTACCATATATCTCCTTACACAGTGTCCAACACGCACGGTTACGTTTCATTTCAGATGTCAAGCAATATCCCCACTTTGCACCCTTTCTTGCCTCTGTGTCAACTGAAGGAGACGAGGCCACAGATTAGAGGAGATTAGTTTTATCACTTCCACTCCACTTCCTTGTAGCTTCATATTCTCAATTTCCTTTTCGAGATGACCTTGAGAAAAGCTCATCGTAAGAAGCAAATATTTTCTTTTAATTTGTCACTGCTCCTGCTGTAAGTCATTGTTCAAACACAATTACAGCATTCCATTCATGAGATGCTTGTAATCGATGAAACTGACTTCAGGCTGTGCGAACATTTTGAGAAGTATTGTCTAAAACATAGCATCTAAAGACATTGTATGACATTCTACTTCTCATTTCACATCAATGAAAATGTTAATGGATTATCTTGCTAATCGTTATTCGAAAGTTCTAAGTCGTGGCCCTCAGGGTTTACAAAAATCCACTTTCTTGGCCTTACAAACTAGTCGGACTGTTGAAATACACATTAAACTCTTTCAAATATTGTTTAATGCAATAGCTAACATGAACTATAATGAACTATATGTGTATATAAATATTTTAACAACATTTGTTAATAAAAAATACAATGGTCTCAGTAGTTCATGTTAGTTCACAGTGCATTAACTATTGTTAACAGATATTTTTCAAAATAACTTGAAGATTAATGAAAGCTGTAGAATTTTAGTTCCTGTAAATTTATTTCAAAACATTACCAGCTGGTGTATTTTTTTTTTGTTCACTTTGGCAAATTGATTTATTGATTCTTAATGGGTTACTTCGGTCACGTTTTCTTTATTCTGAAGTTTATTCTCTATATCTTGAGTAAATATGGTTGTGATTATGCCGTCCTGCAATGTGGCAGCTGTCCTTTCTGATTAACTTGCTCAATTATCAATATGCAAACATGCCAGACATGCAGGCAGTGTTTATGTGCCAAATATGTTGATGTGCCACATGTTTGAACAGCTTCTGCTGTTAACAGATTCTCACGTGTGTCTTCTTTCCCATGCTTTATCTTCATTACCATTTTCATGACAGTCTGAAAGCATTACAGTGAGCTGACCTCTAAACGAATATCTGAAAGAAAAAAATGCTCACTACTTTTTTTAATTAGTGAAATCCTTTATAAAATGTTGATTTGTTTGTTTGTATGATGCGGTTCTGTTTTTTCGACTGGGTTGCACTGGGTGGTCATCGTGTTTGAATATGCTTTCACAAACATCTATTCAAATGTACATTTACTCCATTGATTTCCATCCAAATAAATCATGTCAGTATCTAACAAAAAGAAAGGATTTACCCTCCAGACCACAGTATATGAAAAACAGCCAGCGGGCCTTTGGTACAGGACTAAGACACCCCGCTTTCGGTTTCTTACTGTAGAGAATCTTCTTCTTGGGACTGGATTAATCCTGAATCTCAGAATGTGAAAAGATTATAAAAATCTTAGTGAAATTAACATTTGAGAAAGGTAGTTGTTTAGCTGAGAATATTTTCATTTATTATACTGTATATCATATCTATATGAAGGGTGAATATAATACCAAATATTCATTATTTGTACAGAATTATATAAATAGTTATATATAAATATATATAATATAAATACATAATTGATCCTTTGTTGAAGCAAAGCTCTTTTTCTGCTCTTCCTCTTTGGTTGAGTTTTTCTTTTCATTTTTTTTTTTTTTTTGGTGGCATGCACCATTCTGATGCTGAATGTGGGTTTACCTGCTTCATCGCTTTTCCAAATCATTTTTTTAAATGTTGTTTACTGTTAAACCTATCGGTTGAGTTTATTTTTTAGGTACTCATGAAATGTTTTAATTGTGTTATGAATTTGACACTTTGTTTTGGGTAACCTGGGTTATTTGTTTCTTTTCATGACTTGATTATTGCTATGATTATACATTGTAAATAATTCTGTCATTAAATTTTTTGAAGGAAACGAGTTACGTTGGTCATCTTGAATTGGTTCTGCACAACATTTACAATACAATGATCTTAAGTTTTCCTAACAGAGCGGGCTCACATTTGTTTCATTAGTCCAGGGCCGCATATGTGACAAAGCATTGCCTGATTATGACTAAATATTTTTACTATCAAAACAGATAAAATAGTACGACAATATTGTCACTTTATTTTGACACTGGTATCTACTTACTATGAGCTGTTTTTTTTCACATTAGCTTTCTGCCAAAGTGACTACATTCAAAGACTTTTCACGAACACTAAAACGCAGTTCAACTGTAGTTGCATTTAGTTCGAATTTATGCTGAAAATAATAATAATCAACACCTAACATTGCTTTAAAATCGCAGTAAGGCCCTGCACATTTGTAATTGAAACAACAGGAATCTCGTGCTCACCACACTCATACATGGGCAATGTTTGACCAAGCTGTGGATTAAAGAAACCAATTATGCCACTTATGCTACAAAATTTAAAATACCTCTCTGACGTCCCTTGAGTGTGTATGGGAAGTTTAAGCAGAAAATACCCCACAAATAAAATTTTGCCCCTTTAATTCCCCATGAGTGACAGAGCGGCAAGCAACCATTCAACAGACAACATCCGTTCGCTACAGATGTGTGCGTGTTGAATGTCACGACAAAGTTAAGAATCTTACATTATTCATTGCAAATGAAGAGCGACTTTTGTGGGCAACAGCCAATACAAGCATCAGTGGAGCTAATGTGGTCCTCTCTCAGCTTCTGCAGCGGTTGTATCTCCATGCTGTAGATCCCTGTTGGCAGGGGCCGCAATGACGGAGAACACACTTTTTTCTTGTACATCTTTCTAATTAAGCATTTTATGTACTGATTCCATTTATATTTAGTGTTTTCCCTGAACAAAGTTTATTTTTACTGCCACATTCTCATTCGCTCTCAGTGAATATCATCTTAAATGTCACCTAAGCAAGATCAAGGTGAGAACGCCCACTAGCGACTTTATTCGACCCTCAGGACGACAGGCAGCTACAAAGTCGCTGCTAGTGTGACTGCACCGCTAGGCTTTGATCCTAATTGTTCCATTTTGGTGTTGCTTTTAAATTCAAATGAGATTGTGTTTCTAGGCCTCTTTTCAAAATTGGGTGGAGCTACATCCCACATCAAAGTGTAATGTGAATACTTACTGTGACAGTTGGGCTTATTGTTGGGGTTATCAACCCCCCAACTCCCACCCCCACCCCAAATCCAAATGATTGTACACATTAATAGCACACAACATAATGAGTACTTTTATAAAGATAAAAAACATTAGCAACAACCACTCAATCATATGCATCTACTACCTATTGGATGTCCATCACAGGCTGCAGCACTTCTTCTAATGGGCGGGGCTTTCCTCCTCTGATGACATATACAAAGTGAGAATGTCAATCAAAATGTTTCTGCTGGAGTGTGATTACAAAAAAATTTAATTAACACATTTTTGCCATAAGAAGCTGGTTATATTCACCGACTGTTGCCCCACAACTGTGTTTAACCCTGTAATAAAATGTTTTTTGCATAATAGGTATCCTTTAAAGCTATACAATTGTAATTAAATTAAGTTTCCTACACAGACCAATCATTTCGCTTCACAAGTCAGTGTGTTGCCAGACAATGCCAAATGTTTGAGTTTTATAACCCAGAAACCTCAGCACAAGTGTTGTGGTTTGCAAGCTCTGTTTTATCTTGCGGTCTTTCTACAGGATCTCAATTTGAGGAAGTTTCTTTAAACCGGAAGATGCCACTCTATTTTTAATCTATTTTAAATTATTAAAATTAGTACTTTCGTTATTTAAATTATAGTTCTAAGCGTCAGATAACAACCAGATGTGAAGACTGACAACATGTTTTAGAATCGCATGTTTATCTTACATTAATATTTACAGTGCATCCGGAAAGAATTCATAGCACTTCACTTTTTCCACATTTTTTATGTTACAGCCTTATTCCAAAATGGATTAAATTAATTTATTTCCTTAGATTTCTACACACAGTACCCTATAATGACAATGTGAAGAAAAAAAAAAACATTTTTTGAAACTGTTAATTTATTAAAAATAAAAACCTGAAGAATCGCATGTACATCAGTATTCACAGCCCGTCTGGAATTTGCCAAGAGGCATCTGAAGGACTCTCAGACCATAAGACACTAAATTCTCCGGTCTGATGAGACCAAAATTTAACTCTCTGGAGTGAATGCCAGGCGTTACATTTGGAGAAAACCAAGCACCACTAATACCATCCCTACAGTCAAGCATGGTGGTGGCAGCATCGTGCTGTGGAGATGTTTTTCAGCAGCAGGAACTGGATGACTAGTCAGAATAGAGGGAAAGATCAATGCAGAAATGTACAGAGACATCCTGAATGAAAACCTGCTTCAGAGTGCTCATGACCTCAGACTGGGGCAACGGTTTATCTTCCAATGACTCAAGGCACACCGCCAAAATACCAATGGAGTGGCTTCACAACAACTCTGTGAATGTCCTTAAGTGGCCCTGCCAGAGCCCAGACCTAAACTCATTTGAACATCCCTGGAGAGATCTGAAAATGGCTGTATATAGTCACTTCCCATCCAACCTGATAGAGCTTGAGAGGTAATTCCCAAAGACAGATGTGCTAGCTTGTAGCTGCCAAAGGTGCATCACCAAATGATTGAGCAAAGGCTGTGAAAACTTCTGTACATGTGATTTTTCAGGTTTTTTATTTTTAATAAATTTGTAACAATTTCAAAAAAATATATAATAATAATCACATTGTCATTATGGGGTACTGTGTGTAGAATTTTGGGGAAATAAATGAACTTAACACATTTTGGAATTGTTATCCATTTTGGCTGTAACCAAAAAAATGTGAAAGAGGTGAAGCGTATCTACTGTAGCCTACACTGTACTGTATCTTCTATTTATGGTCTTTTTTTCTGTCAAATACACGAATTAATTCAAATTTATAATGAATCGATGATGACCTCTGCTGGTAAACTGAACTAACGTCGTTTAAATGGATAGTTCACCACAAACATTTCTGACGTCTCGAGTTTCCTTTTGTTGACAAAACAAGATGTTTTGAAAAATGTTAGCAACTTCATAATGGTCAGAACTTCTTTTCTGTTGAACAGAAGAAAGAATGCCAAACAGGATGTAACAAGTGGAGTGAGTAAATAATAAAAAATCATTTTAGGGTGAACTTTCCGTTTAACGTGTACCTGAACACTGCACGTGTTTTCTGTCAAATAACTAGAAATTATTAAACCTTCAGCAGCAGCTATATAAAAAAATAAAATAAAATTATTAAAAAAATAATAAATAAATAAATAAATAAATAAATAAATAAATAAAAACAGTCCATTCTGGGCTTTGCTGTTGTTGTTTTGTAAACATTTATTGTGGTCTCTCTTACAAAGGGATGCCTTAAGTAATTTGACAAATATAATTTTGGCCCCTTTTCTGTGTATTTTAAATCGAAATATAGCCTATCAAATAAGGATGTTTGAAATTATATATTTTACCGTCTAATTTACAATGTATAAAGTAAATGTTATAAAAAATATTTAATTACTGCTATCGCTGCTATATCCTGTGCAGCATTAATGAATTGAAAGTTGTTGTAAGTGTAACTTGTCTTGTCTGAATTATGCAACTCTCAGAGGCTTTACAGTGCATTTATTGACGCTTCTAAATGTATCCAGCAGGTGGCGGCAGAGCAGTGTTTGTAAACGAGCCAGGTCATATGACTAGATGAGGTCATATGACGTCCCTCCTCCTGGTCGCGGTGGGTGTTGAGAACGAGAACAGGCAGTTATGAGCACCCGGTGAAGGAATGCCGACTATGCTGTTATTGATTTGAAAACAAAAGATAATATCAATACTGTAGATCTGTTGTACGCAGGAAAAATGTGTATCATTACCGCTATCTCATCTACAAGAGGTAAGAAAAGCCACAACAAACTTTTGAAAACAGCAAACCAAGTAGATGATTGTAGCGTAGATATGATGTCAAGTTATTGAATGAGCAGTAGAAAACATACAGTTAACTATCAAATATGTAATCAAGATTCTTTTAATCAGTGTCATGGCGTTTATGGATAGAATGTCGTTTCATACTGTAGAGAAAGAACGGAAATTGTTTTTTTTTTCTTGTGAGAAATGCAAATAAATGGAGTGTCTTTATGAAATAATGATTGTCGTTCTTCTTCTAGACCGGTAATTGGTTTCATGGGACCTGGCTGTGGCACATTACTAGAGTATACTGCAGTCTGGCATTAATTTAAAGGGCTGAGCAATGTCCTCTCAACCAGATAACATAATACTGTCCTCTGGTCAGGACTTCAGCATGGACTACATCTCCTGGGACATTCAGCTGAAGATCACTGGCCTGGGCTTCATCTTCTACACCTTCATCTTCTTCCTCTGTCACGTCCTGTCAACACTGCTGTTTCAGACCTACCGCTCATTGTCTGCTAAAGAAAAGGTTCTATTTATATGCAATTATTGTGGTTGTTCATAAACCTTGTTTGGATTTTAAATTTGTATTCTGTCCTGTATACAATCGTACAGATTTTTGCATTCAGGGAATGTTTGGAGCGAATAAGTAGTTGGTTTATAAAACGGATATAAAGGGATAGTTCACCCCAAAAATATATTTTGACATCATTTACCTGTACTCATCCTCCACCTGTTCCAAATCTGTTTGAGTTTCCCGACTTCTAGACAAGAATATTGGGGAAGAAAAAAACAATGTCAGCGGCTGCTTTCTCTGTTCATTCTTCATAATATCTTATTTTATGTTCAGCAGAAGAAAGAAGTTCTTAAAGTGTAGAACCACTAAGTAAATGGGGAGGAAATTTAAATTCTTTGGTGAGCTATTCTTTGAGAGATTTTATTTCTAAAATTGTGTTTTGTATCTTTAACAACCTCTTATTAATGAAACCATGTGAAAATCATACAGTACTTCTGTTTTGTTTTCTGATTTACCTCCGTTTTATATGTAAAAAGTACATGGATAAAAATAAATATAAATAAACAACATTTCATATATAAATCATAATTGAAATGTGTAAAGATATGTGATCTGAAAATAACCAAAATTAACCACGTTGCAATAAATGAAATAATTAAATATTTTTGTTTTGTAACTACTGATTGCTTAAAAACTGTCCAAATATTAGAAATCTTTCTAATAAAACAGCATTTAAGTAACAAATATTAATCTAAAAAGATATTTCAAATAAAATAATTGTAACTTTATTAGATTATAATGGTTAACAGGGGCACATTTTGTCAATATTATGTTCTATCATTGAAATATTTTTCCTCTTGCATTCTAGGTTTTCTGGGATTTGGCTGCGACACGGGCTGTGTTTGGCATCCAGGGCATTGTGGCAGGGCTTCGGGCCTTGATGGAAGATTCTGCCCTCTTCTCTGATAAGATTCTCGGACAGGAGAACTGGTCCTGGTTCAACATTCTGACTGCTACAGGCTTCTTCCTGTTTGAAAACATGGCCCTCCATATGTCCAATGTGGTGTTTCGTTCCTTTGACCTGCCGTTAGCCGTGCACCACTTCTTCGCCCTGTCGGGATTTGCAGGTGCGGTTGTGTGGAACTGGCAGGGTCATTTCCTCCCTATGGTGACCCTGCTGCTGGAGATGAGCACACCTTTTACCTGCATATCCTGGATGCTGCTTAAGGTGAGACACAAAGGTCAAGGGAAAACTTTCTGTTTTAATGATTTGTCTTATTGTTTAAAAGATTTAGAGCAGTTGTTATAGCTGTTACTTAGTTTGTGTGATATGTTTTCTTAAGTGGAATGTTAAAGAAGATTTTTAGCTGAAACTTTGGTTCTTTTTGAATTAAAGCTCAAGTAGTCACTGACTTGTATTTTTTTAAGGCTCATAAAAAACACAGGCATAACAGATTTAATATCTGTGGCATCTGATGATACATTGGTGTGTTATGTAGAGCATTTGTTGTGGATTAAAGGTAATAATTTTGCTAGTAATGTTCAGCTTTTTATCACAGACCAATTATTTCACTTTAATACCCGATTTGTTGTCAGAAGGCATTGGTATTAATTTAGTTTATCCTGTATATGTTTTTTTGACTTTCAAAGGGTTGTTAGCAGTTGACTTGAAGTGTAGGAATCACCAAGGACCACAGTGTCAAAAGTGTGTAGTGAGCTTTTGAAACGCCTTTGCTTTCTCGTTTGTAGGCCAGATTCACTTCTGTTTTGGCGTGGGAAAAAAAACTAGTTTTTCTTTCTCGGTTCAGCAATTTATTATGCTTGACAACTGAGAACGCCTACAGTTCTGTTGTATATAGCATACTTAGAAAGAGGAACTACTTTTCTGTCCTCTTTTTTGGGATCAGGTATGTGCAGAACGCTTGCGCCCATGTATGCGTAAATGTTTGTGTGTATATATATAATATAGTTTGTGTATATATATATATAATATAGTTTGTGTGTGTGTATATATATATATATATGTAATATAGTTTGTGTATATGTGTATGTATATGTATATATATATATATATATATATATATATATATATATATATATATATATATATATAGTAGGCTATCTGTGCAATAATGTAATATTTTTACCCTTAGTTTTATTGTACATGGAGGAAAATTTATTTTCCTTTGACTTAGTCTCTGATTTAGCAGAGGTTGTCACAGCGAAATAAAAAACGCAAACTATTCCGGCAATTGTTTTATGCAGCAGATGCTTTTTCAGCTGCAACCCACTACTGGGAAACACCCATACACACTCTCACTCACTGCAGCCTATTATTTTATTCAATTCACCTATAGCGCATGTCTTTGGACTGTGGGGGAAACTGGAGCACCCGGAGGAAACACACGCGATCACTAGGAGAACATGCAAACTCCACACAGAAATGCCAACTGGCCTGGCCTTTTTGCTGTGAGGTGACAGTGCTAACCACTGAGCCACATTGTAAGAAAATATAATTCGTTTTAACAAATGTAGAGAAAACAGACACTGCATACAATGCATCAGACATGGTTTCTCCTAGAGACAGATGCCCTCAATTCAGAAACCTCAACTACAAAAAAAACAAGGGTTTCCCACCCATATTTATCACTTTGTGGGGAAGTTCTGACATGACTTATAGGTGTATTTACATGCTTAATGTAATGCTTCGTTGATTTATTTAATTACACCAATGTGTAATGCATTGTTGGCTGTGGTGCAAGATATCTTACAATGGGCGTTAGCATTAAATTATCTGTCATTTATTGTTTCCATGCTAAATGTTGTCATAATGTTTGTAGAGACTGTTGCTGAGCAAATTACTTAAAGGGAAACCTCACCCAAAAATAAAAATACAGTTACCATTTACGCACTTTCATGTTGTTTCAAACCTAAATAACTGTTTTACTTCTGTAGAACATAAAATAGATAATGTTTTCCAGAATTCCTCGGCTTTTATGTCCATACAGAGAAATTTAGAGAAACCACATTCACTGCCTTTACATGAATCTAAACAAAACAATTTGACTCTAGTTGAACAGGTTAGGAATTGTATGAGGGTGAATAATTGACAAGTGAACTGTCATTTAGACCTTGATAAACTGGTGGCATTTTTTTTTCGCATTTGAGTACAGAGATCAGATTTTTACTTAAAAGGGAATAGTTTACATAGTTTATCATTTTCGCTTCACTTGTTCCAAACCAGTTTGAAATCCTCTCTCTACTCTTAAACACAAATTTAAATATTTAGATGAATGTTGTAAACCGGTAGCCCTTGTTATCCAGTGTATTATTTTGCTACTATGGATGTAAGTCTACTGGTTTTAACCATTTTGTGTTCAACAATAAAAAAAAAAAACCTCAAAGCTTTGGAACCACTTGAGGGTGAGAAAATTGTGAGCATTTTCATGTTTGGACAGTCTTTCCCTTTAAGTATCATATCCTGTCATTTTCTATAGATTTAGAGTTTGTTTAGATTTTAGCAATGAGAAATCAAACATATGTCATTGTAGAGTTAAAATGTAAATTCTGATATTCTCTTAGTGCAGCTACTGTAATTCTGAATAAGACCATGTTCTAAACTATAATCATTCGTCCTTTTTCTAAGGCGGGCTGGTCCAAGAGTGTGTTCTGGAAAGCTAACCAGTGGATGATGATCCACATGTTCCACTGCCGGATGGTCGTGTCCTATTACATGTGGTGGGTGTGTTTGAATCACTGGGAGGAGATGAACACTTACATCCCGCTGCCTCAGAGACTGCTGTTCTTCACAGGTCTCTTTCTGCTCACCTTCTTCCTCAACCCCATATGGACACATAAGAAAACCCTGCAGCTTCTCAATCCTGTGGACTGGAACTTTCACAACCAGCCTCCACCAAAGAATGGATCACTGCAGGAGCAGACACAACAAAAGCCCCATGCCAGCTGATTAATGCAAAGGGAAATACAGAATGGAGGAGACTGTTGCTTTTAGTGAGTTTGATTTAAAAAGCTTTAGTTTTAGCACTAACTAGTAGCGTTTGCTACAACATGAGCACCCTATGTTGTTCCAAGTCTGTCCATACAGTGAAAGTCAGTTCAAAACAAGACCTCGTGTTTAAGGAAAAGGTCACTCTAAAATTAAACTCTACTCAGACTTCACTCATTCCAAACATAAGTTTCTTTCTTCTGTTGAACACAATTTAAGATATTTTGAAGAATGATGAAAACAAGTATCATTGACTTCCATGTTTACTTTTAATAGCATTGATGCCAATGGCTACTGGTTTTTAGCATTCTACTAAAATCTATTTTTTTGTGTGTGTTCTGCAGAAACAATAAACTCATTTCAGCTTGATTTGAAACCACTTGATAGTGATTCAATTGTGTTTGTTTAAATGTTTGGGTTAACTGTCACTTTAACCTAATTGACTTTTATTTTATGGACAAATGAACGTGAAACATTTTGTAATATTGTGGTTAGTAGTTTAGGGAAAACGAAAGTCGAATAGGTCTGAAATTACTTGAAGGTGAGTTAAAGTTGAGTTGAAGTTTTTTTTTTTTTTGTTTCTAAATAATATAGGTATTTTAAATTATGATGATTATTAATCTTATTAGTTTTAGGTATGTTTCAGGGAAACATTTATACTTCTGTAAATATCATGAGATTCATTTTATGCAACTTTCTTTCTTTTCCTGTTTCCTGTTTGGTGTCCTGAAAAGGCATGTGTGTGTGTGTGTGTGTGTGTGTGTTTGGGAGTGGCTGTTTGTACTTTGGCTGTGCAGCACAGCATCTCTCCACCCATGATGTGCGTGTCCTTTTCTTTAGTTTTAATCTGGCAGGCTTGGTTTGTTGCTGATTCATTGTCTTGTGATAAAGAAAACCCTGACCCCATCATGACCAAACGTGATCTGTCGACTCAAGTTCACAAAAAGCCACTCAGTATCAACTTAAGCACAAAAAAGTCAGACGTTGTGTTTGTTTCCCTTTTTTACAAAGGGTTTTTCTTTTCTTTTCTTTTTTTTTTTTACAAATATTGAGCTATGGTGTTCAGTGACTGTGGGCCTTGAGTGTTGAAAGACGCTTGACTAAACTCTTTGTGTTCTGTATAAACAGGGTTTGTTCTGAATGAAACCAAACTATCTCTGCAGAATGGAACGTCTGTGTGCTAGGGAAGGATAAGGAGTGTAAATTAAGTTTTTTTTTTTTTACATTATATTGCTTATTTTGAGTACTAGATAAACTTGAACCAGAGTTGCTCTCCGTGTATTTATATTTTTTCCTCATATTTTTAGACTTAGATGTTTTAAAAGCAAAATTTAGATAAATGGCATGATGTGTTTTTAAAGCATACAACAGACAATGCAAAATATGACAGTGCCAAATTATCATGCATGTATATGTCAGCTGATGATACTACTGAATATGAATGAAGGATAGAAAAGATACAATGCTTGACGTCTGTATACAGCTCTCAGAGTATTGTGAGGACAACACAAAGAGGAACTGCAGTATTGTCTGATAGTGGCAGGTAAAGTTAAGCAATATTTAAATGGTAAGGAGTTTATTTATGGAAGTGCTCACTAGTTTTGAACCTAGCGATCAGCTACTAAAATACCTCTGCTTCAGTTTCTCATCTCGGGTTTTAAGTGATGTTTAAAAGGAGCATTTCTGCTTTGTTCAGCCTGCTCTTTCACTTTGTGGGAGTCAGATTTGCTGATTTGTGCAAGTTTTAGAAATGTGTCACAAATGTTTGGCAGGTTGAATGAATACTGTCTGTCGGTGAGTTGTTTTAAATGTCACAATTCTCTGACACAAAACTATAGAATTATCTTAATTAACCTCATTTCTCAATATTGTTTTCTTCAGTACATTTCATTTCGGGTTTTGTGTGTTCCTCTGCACACACCAAAATCATTTTTGATTATTTGTGTGACTATTCCTGTTACATTTCATGGTTAATTTAAAACTCTGTATGCTGTAACAACAAATGACTGCCTGTGTTTCTTGAGTTGTTGTATATTTAAGTATTCCTCAATGGTGCACATTTTCAGTTGAAATAATTATTTGCAGGGAAATTATTGTTTGAATTAAAACGGACTTAATATGTAAGCTTTAAAGCTACTGCTGATGCTCTTCTGTATTTAAACATTTGATCTTCTTAAAAAAGGAGAACAAATAAAACGTTTCATGTCCAAAATGTGTCAATGTATTTTATTGTCTTGCAAACATTTCATGGTTGTGTGAAAAGTTTAAAATTTAAGTATAAGTACACTTTTAATATTGGACATAAAAACTCTATACCACATATCATGGATTAGTTTGAATACCTCTACATACCTGAATAGATTATCTTTTCTTATGCTGAAGATAAAATGCCTTTGAAATAAGTGTTTCAATAAGTCAGTGACCCCAAACACATGACACACGTAAATGAGAAACTTTGTTTATTGCAAAAATTATTGAGGTAGTGGAGTAGCAAGCTCAATACCTTGAGCTCAACCCAATTGAAAACTTAAGTGGTAACATCAAAATGGAGTTTCTAAAACAAAAATTCACCAGAATGGGGCACTTAGAAGTTTGTTATATTTTGGGCTGAAGTGAAGTTTGTTTACAAACTAATTTCGAGAGGATCACGTGCTCAGGGGCGTAAATCCCGGGGGGGACAGGGGGGACATGCCCCCTCCAATCCGAGGGTTGTCCCCCCCTTCCAAAAACAAAAAGTAAAAAAAATTGCACTGTATTGTGAAAAATATATGTGTATACCTAAAATAATTGTATATGTAGAAAAGAAAAACGCATTTCGCATTTAAAATGCATTTAGAAACTATTGAGTTCCCCCTCCTCTTTCTCACAGTGGTTTGGTCCACTGCTTTTCCCGGTTCATCTCCGACTGTGCAGCGAACACACATAAGCCAGGTGTGTGTAGCCTGACGCCTCGGCTCAGTTCTAGATGATCGCCAGTGAGGAGGATACTTTATTCACTGTAAATAAAGCGATTCTCTTTAAGGTTGTTGATACAGACTCATTCCTAAATTATTTGCGGTAAAAAGGCTGATTACCGATGTATTTTCCATGTGTCTTCTATATTAGCGATTAAAAAATTTCTCATCTAGTTAACGCGTTAGCTTGTTTGCTTGCACTGCAGCTAACGTGCCAAATTTGCCATGCAATGTTTTATTTGAGACGAGTTGGCATAATGTTTACAACATAAACGACCACAATTAGCATATATTGTAGCAATGCATTTCCTAAATGAGTTCTGTACTACGTCTGAACTCACCCCACTGCATTTCTGTATCAATTCCCATTCTGTTCGTACATGACAATTAATTCAAAACTTTAACCTTTTTTTTTATTCCTTGTTTTTATTGTTGAGATTATTTTTATAGTTTTATGTTGGCTACTTCATGTAAAGCACTTTGAATTACCATTTTGTTTAATCTTGCCTTGCAGTGACTAGATAAAATAACTGAGAAAAGGAAAGTGGACATAAGATCATTTTTCAGCGCACTTAAACGCCAATAAATACAAAAAGTTCACATATTAAGGCAATTTGGCTTTAAGAATGGGTGATTATGTAAATACAAAGTCACAATATCATTCACAGGCAAAAGAGAAGGAAAATATTGAGGCAGAGCAGGGTCAGTCAGATGTACAGTGTCAGGTAAGGGGGTTAATGACAGTTTTTATTTGGATGAGCAGTTTCTTTAATGTGTTTAGTGTTGTCGCTGTTCAGTTCAGCAGATGATCATCACAGGCTCACCTATTTACAGTATGATCTGTCGATTTAACCAGTGTAATGTAAACAAGTGAGTTATTATGAGTTTCAGGAGTCAGTGTTGACTGTACACATCTGCTGTCATTAAACCTCTAAAGTCTCCATGCTGAAATAATAATGATAGAGCCAAAGTTTTTAATTGGGGACATATCTTTATAAGTACAATTTGACTGTATTTTTTGTGTCCCCCTCAAAAACTTGCTCAAGGAAAATTTTAGATTAATTGTCCCCCCCTAGTGAATGAGATTTACGCCCTTGTGCTTATGATTCACCACGACTGGCCGCACATTATCTAATCACGATCTCCCACTCATATGATTCCCCTTTTACTATAAATAACCACAGTTCCAGTCCAAAGCTAACTTTGTACGGAAGAAACCCCTCCTTTCTTCCCCCTTCGCCTCCTTTTCTTAGATCGGGCAGCACGGCGGCTCAATGGCTAGCACTGTCGCCCCACAGCAAGAACACTGCCAGCCCTGGTCCTCGCCAGGCTGGTGGGTGTTTCTGTGTGGAGTTTGTGTATTCTCCCCGTGTCCGCATGGGTTTACCCTGGGCCCTCCGATTTCCTCGTACCATCCAAAGATATACATAATTCATATCAGATTAAACAATTCAGGCTCTGGTCTAACTCCCTTCCTCCTCGAATGTTTCCCTTAGCTGCTGCAGCGGGGAGTTTGAGAGCTACCTAAGCTCAAGCTCCCCTCTTGCTCTACAAACGGGAGGGAGCCCTGGGTTTGAGGATCCCTTGAGCTCAGGGCTCTCTCCCGGGACAGCATGCCAAACAAGCTTATATCAAATCATCAGCTAAGTGTGAACTCTTGAAATATCTGTTTATAAATGTGCCAGAGTTAATGCAACACAGATGTGCAGCAGTTGTATGTATCTATATCTGTCTACATGCCTGTAAACACTTATTAGGAAAATAAAAACTTCACAAAATGTTGTGGAGATCAGACTATAGGTGTTGCTTTAACAGTTAGTCAAAGTCTCAAAAACAGCAAGTCTCAAAAACAAAATTTATGCATTGCTACTTTTAGCCACTAGGCGACAGCACAGGGCCACTCATTGCTAGTAAAGTCACTTAAATTTCAGTTAAGATCATTCTGAATTACAAACTGACATGGTAATGGTTATTGTATTTAAAATCTCATCTAGTCCTAATTTAAACATTATATTTTTATCACGTATTAAGACTACATTGAAACCTGATTACTGTGTATAAAGATTTCAACAGAAAAGGCTAGTATTAAGCATTTTGTTATCTATCATTTATTTTAAATATCTACCTTACAACATATTTATACAATGGCGCTTATTGACTGTCTCTGTGTGAGCATTATGTCCATCTTGGATGTTTTAAACGTCTCTAAAAAAACTGATTTTCAATACTTGACTATCAGTTTAGCCACTAGACAGCAGCACAAGACCACTCATTGTGGCTTGTTTTATTTTTCATTCCTAGAGTTGAAAGTGACTGAAATTGCATTAAGATCATTCTGAATCGCATCTTGAATCTTGACATGGTATAAACACTGTTGTAGTTATATATAAATATATACACACATTATTATTTTTTTAATGGCCAGGTTTTGTTCATAAATGTCAATTTACAGGAAGAAGATATATGTTTTATAGCATTCATTAAAACGTACTAATTAGTTTTCATATATTGCTCTCAAAGAAACACAAAGCCATCCGAATTGTCCAATCTTCTGCAATCCTTTAATGTATGCCTGTCTTTAACTAATAGCTACTAGCCATTTTCGTGATTGTTTGCATTCTTATGATGAATCGTTTGCTGTATCCCTCGTTTGTAAATCGTTTTTTTATAAATACGCCTGACAAATTAATGTAAAACGTTAAATGTATCTAATTAAGAAATGCAATTTTACCATTATTGCAGTAATAAGGGTATGAATGGCAAGCACTGACAAAACATATATCAAATTTATGTGACCACTAGAGAGCAGTACCGCGCCACAACAAACTGCAAACTAATGCCAAACTTGACTGATGTAACTTTGTGTCTATGAGACCTGTTAATTAGCACTAAATATGTTTAAGACAGCAATTAATAAACCAGTCTGTCTGACCTCGAATCCAGAACGATTTAAAAATGTTTTAATACAGAGTTATACTATTTAGTGTGTTTTTGTCTGTTTTGTTTTTAAATTACAACCTTTAAAAAAAAATTCATGTTATTTTATAATTACAACTTCAAGAAAAGTAATTAAGCAAATAATTATTTACTGTGTTAAAGCATGAGCAGCAGAGCGGTTCACACACTCATCACGTGACACACATTGGAACGCGTGTGTCTATCGACCCGGAGAATCTGATTGACTTGACTTGAAACCAATCAAAAAATGGCAACAAAATGCTCGACCAATGAAAGCGCAGCAGAGGGCGGGGCCATAAAGTGGTTGGATCGCATTTTGGAAAAGCAGTGGAAAAGTTGCCTACAGTCCTTAAAATGATACAGAGAATATTTATGGTGTTGGATCTGTTCTGTAACTAAACCCCTTCTGCGGCGTAGACGGAATTTAAACTTCATTAATCTCCAGAAAATGGTGAGTAAATTAGACAAATCATTCGTACGAAATTCCCAAACACTTGAGAATCCACTAAAGTCTTGTTCGTAAGTTTGTAACGCGCGTATGCTCAGCGACAAATTGATGTATTTACAGCAGCTTGTCCTCGTTATGAAGTTTACAGTCTGAACACTGTCGCATTGATATGACATTTTAATAACATCTTGAGAAGTTTTCAACATCTGTGCCTGATGGGGCGGCTGCACTTTTCCTGTTGGATTCCGCTGTACGTGGCAAGTGACAACAGCGTACAGTCATGTCAGATTTAAGTGAAAATCTCAGCAATTTGATATTCGTAAACGTCTGTCATGGGGCACACATATTTGACAAAAGACGTGTAGCCTAACACAGGTCAGTGCGATAGACGCATTTCATGTTTGCAGTATAACCAATGAATATGTTGTTTGTGGGGATTTAAAGACGCATGCAGTGTTATCCGTTTAGATTAAACGGTTTGTCACATAACAACATTAAATATGTATTTTGCGAAGATGTAAGACTAATTTATTTACTGACATGGATGAACTTTTGACTCTTATGAAGTTTTCAAGAAAAGGTGCTGTTATTTAATATAAACGGTATTCCCTCAACATGTTGACATCACATGACTAGGATTGAAAATCAGTTGACTCAAAGTCTGAAATATTTCTCCTATCTTCACTTTAATACTTTAAATTGTTCACACAGTATAAACATGAACTGTCTGCTGGCTCGTCAAAAAAAAAACTTGGAAAGGAAAAGAAACTAATTGTTTGATGCAAAACTAGTAGTGCTAGTATACACTAAATGCATCAACACTGGTGTCCATATATCTAAAATCTGCTACTTGTGGGATAAATAGTTGGACCTCTGAATGTGATTTTATATTTTATGATGAATTGTGGTGGTTTATTCTGCTTTGGTGACCCCAGATAAATAAAGGGACTAAGCCGAAAAGAAAATGAATGAATGAATGAATGAATGAATGAATGAATGAATGAAAAGCCCAAGTAACACTGCTAAAATGACTCAATTTATTGTTACAAAAAAAGCAATTAATTTTGAATGCCACAGATGCTTATCACTGTGTCCTTCTATATAAAGCATAAATTCAGAATTTGATCCTTCATTCTTGAAATGTTCAGTTCTCGTCCTTCAAGTAGACAATCTGTACAAGAGCTGAAGGTTAATCTCTTCATTGTGCCAGCAGTCAAGAAGTTTGCTGAGTAAATTGTAGCAACAGGCGTTTCTAAAAAAATCTTACCTCTTCATTAAACATGGATCAAATGGTCTGAAACATTTAAGGAATGCTCTTTTTAATTATTGAAGCTTTTCCACTTCCCCAAAGTTTTACTGCATCATTTCCTTCCCCGGGAGCTTCAGTGCTTTCAGGAATCCGAGGCCCTCTGGCCTTTCTCTAGATGAGTGTGTGTGATACGGGGGAAGAGCTCTCATGTGCGACTGCATTGTTTGGCTCCATGCTTGTCCGACTCACTTTGCATCAGAGAGCAGGATTTGCTCAGATTGCTGGCAATTTGCTTAGCAAATAGCCACACCACAGGAGCAGGGGCTTCTCCACTCACAGTGATCTGCTCTGTAAATAAAGCCTGTGGATTACATGCTTCTGAAGGCTTGCAGAACATAGCCTGAAGCCTATTGGTTCAAAATACTAACCTTTCTTTGAAACCAGTTTACATTTCCTTAGTTTATTTATTTATTTATTTATTTATTTATTGCAGTATAGTGCTCCACATGGCAAACATTGATATGCAATAAAACTGTTTAGGGATGAATTATGTAATATCTGTGCAATTCATTGTGGTGTGGCATGGCATGGCTTTCTTAAAAGAATTTAAAGAGAAAATAAAATTTACGGCGGGGGGACTTTGGCATAGTGTGAGAAAAACTCTTTGTTTGCTTTATCCATTGAGTAGTTTTGTTGTGCTAACAGAGTTTAGGGAAAAGGGGTTTTATTGGGTGATCTAATGTTGTGGTCACGCAATGCACTTGGGGATCTATGTTTGTTAATTGTTAAAGCTCCCATGTCCATGTATGAGCTTTTGTGTTCTGTGAAGGATTACTGAAAAGTGCTGAGAATCCACAGAGATGCCAAACGTGCTGTAATGTTCAGGAGTGAGGCAGCTTCGCAAAGTTTAGTTCGTCAGGCATTTCAGTTAACCAATATGAATTTGAATACCTTCTCTACAACTCTGAAGTTCAATCAAGATTCTGGTGACTTTTGTTTTACTTCATTTAACACACAATGGGTTTTCACACTGCATTTATCCCTGGGTTATTGTGTTTCTGAACACCACTTTTAACACAGGGTAAAGAGACGTTTCACACATGTAATTGTCCAGAGCAGGGTTAGCACCACATTTGTGATGTTAACCTGCAAATTTGTTCAGTGTGAAACGGAGCAGTGTTTGCTTGTTGCTGCTGGACACTTGGCAACAGATAGATGATCAAAAATTGAGCAGCGAGGCTCCTGTCATGTCAGTAGCAAGAAATGTAAACAGCAGTCGGTAAGAGAAAAGTAAGAAATTTTAAAAGATGGAAAGCTTGCAAGTAGGGCTGGGCCGATAAATGATATTATATTGAATCACAATAAAATTTAAGTCAATAACAATAATAAACTCTTGACTTTTTTACTCTATATTGATCTAAGAGCCATTCAAATGTACAGCAATGGGAATCTAAAAGTGTATCACTTTTATTAGAGATTTAGAAATTTATCAGCCGAAAATGTTATGCCATTTAATGGACCCTCTAATTGTTGTGGCTTCAGTAATTGTTGGGGTACTCTTTTAAATCTGGAAGCATTATCAACTCAAAATATATATATTGTTACCGTTCAATATGGAAACTAATTATCGAGATTGCGTTTTTGTCATATCGCCCAGCCCTACTTGTAAACTGTAAGCTTGTAAACTTACCATCAAAACTTTGTAAGATAAATTTTGCTCCTTGTTTTCAATCACTTGTACTTTAGTTTTTGTTTTCTTTCCTTAGCGCATCTTATCAGGGTTAAAATACTGACATTTTGCAAAATGGACCAAAAGATGTGGAAAAGCAGTGTATAACTTTGCCTGCTGTTTGTCCAATCAGCAACAGTGATACCATAAATAAGATAATGTTATCCCTGGGGTTAGGAATGTACAGTTTGAAACACCTGTTAAAAAATACTCAGGATTAGTAGTTAACCCCAGGGTACGTATATCGTGAGCAGTGTGAAACATGATTACAGATGATTAAATAACCCAGGCTGGCATTTATCTGGGGTTAAGGATGACATAGGGTTAATAATAAAAAGTGTAAAAGACCTATAGAAAACTTTTCCCTTCAGCTGTGTTTCTTAGTGATTCATAAAATGCAAGTTAAAAGGTTGTCCTGCACAAGATATAATAAATGGTATGTCGTGATCACATCATAATAAATGGATGATTCAATAAAAGGCTGTATTTGTGTGCCCACCATTAGTTCATCCTCCTAAAGATTTCTTAGCACATCAGGCTAGGCATAGGATGATAACCGTTTTCAAGGTATACCGTGGTTTGGAAAAGTCAAGGTTTTCATACCGCCAAAATTTTCTGCTATACCGTTCCTAAGGTATGTGTAAGATTTTTTTATTTACTTTTTTTTGTTTGTTTTTTAGTTGTAAATTGTAAAGACATCTGTGTTTTTGAGACCACAGAAGACAATGATTCACTTGAATTATTTAGTCTGACATGTTTACTGCCCCAAAATATTTTAAATGTTTCTCAAAATAAAATTTATTGTTCAAAGGGGAAGAGACATTTAAAAAGAAAATATTTTGGAGCAGTAATCACAATACCGTGAAACCGGGATATTTTTATCCAAGATTATCATACCGTCAGAACCTTGTGCTGGCCCATGCCTACATCAGGCACGCAATGCAGATGCATGTCAACACACATCTCTGAAATACACATCTGGTTATAAACATTTAAATAAATATTGCATCATATGTTAAATATAACAGCAAGCAGCATGCTAACACGTTTATCCTCAATATCACACAACCAAGGGCTATCTGTATTTTGAGAGTCAAAGCTAGTATTTAGGCGTAATATCTGTTTGCAGGTTTTTTTTCCATGGTGATGCTGACAACAACAGCTTAGTAATGTACATAATCAAACTTAATTTCTTGTCTCCTTATCCTCTCTTTAATGTCTAACCCAGCAGGATTTAGGCTGGCCTTGACCTGCCTGTGCCTGTGCCCCTCTTTGTGTCTGTCTGTCTGTGTCTGTGTGTCTGTGTCTGTGTGTGTGTCTGTGTGTGCATGTCTGTCTGTGCGTGTCTGTCTGTGCATGTCTGTGTCTGTGTGTGTTCTCATTGGGTGTGTTGCTTAAGGTCATGGAGTTTGCTTTTACTGGTCCACTTTTAACACATTTCATGCTGGTTTACAGGAGGAAATAGATGGATGGCATGTGGTGTTTGCTCTTCCAGGCCATTGTTTAGTGGTTTGTAAGGTGTACTTTTGTCAGTAACTAACTGTGAATTAAACTTTTGACACTGAGCAGTAGCCTAAACATCTCAGAGGTAAGACCTTGTAGTGCACTTCGTTTTCGCCATTTATGTGAGTTATTTGCATTCAGTCACTTTTTTGCAGGGCTATTCTGGACTATTCCTTTGTACAATTTTGAGACCATAATTTTTCATCTGAATTTCCTAATTTGGTCTTCTGGTGAATTGTCAGACATTTCTCTAGAAATGAATGCCTGTATTTTCCAATCATTTAATTCATTGAAATTTGAAGCTCAAATTCAGATCTGCCTCCAATCTATTAATCATTGAATGGAATCCTACATTGTTCATTTTTAGTTGTTGTACATATTTTGAATCGATTTAGCTTGAATGTGCATATGTATTTTATAGGAATGTACAGATTTCACATGACATTACACTTGTTAAATTCACTATACACATCAAACTATGTATAAATGTAATTGTTATTCACCCATAATATATAATCAGTGTGCTAAATTGCGTGTACAGTAAGGCATTTTATTGAAAATAAATTATTCTACATCTCAAATACTTGATCCTGATTGGCCAATCACAAATTGACCAACTACGTATTGAAAGACCTAAAAGTACAGTACTTAACCCCTTTTGACATAGGCATGGAAATGGCTTGCTCCATTTATAACTATCATGTTTAGATCTGTAATGTTTTGTAATACAGAAAACATTAGTTAATTTAGAAGCTAATGCAGGTATGTTTTTTAAGTCACAAACAAATATGCAATACCTACATATCCAGCTCATCCTGATTAGTATTGCTTTCTGCAAGCTGCGGAGTTATGGTGTTTTTAGCTGACAAAGGACAACAAAGTTGACATGTTTTGATTTGTTATCTGCAAATTTCCAATTAACAGATCACAGTAGTATCTAGCTATTTCTTTTTTCAAGAATGTTATGGTACAGTAGAATCAAATCAACTAAAATGTACTAACTTTGCTAACACCACTCTAATTAGTATCGATTACTTGAAAAGACTTCTAATGTTGACTATACGTTTGTCAATTTAGCTTTAGCCAATGCAACAAAGGAAAATAAGTTCTTCAAATGACCAGAGAGCAGCGATATATACTGTAGATGCCATGACAACTATTATGAATTATTAATTCTCAAATGCAAAGACAGGGTCCACTTTTAATCTAGACTACTCTGTAACATGTAAATACAGTCTATACTTACATTTTAACTAATACTTTTAACTTAAACTTATACGTTACTTTTTTTTTGTTCCAAACCTCGTTACAGTATTTATCTTTAATAAATGCAAAGTTACTCTCACCGTCATCAGCAGACATTTTGATAAAACGTGGACTGCTTCCATTCATGTGACGTCAGTTCAAATAGCCAATTAAAATCTTCTGTGTACTGTTTCTTTCATAACATACTAGAAAAAGCCCTTTTAAGTACATTCAACATAAACTAAACACCTTGCAGTAACTCGGCAAAAACAATTGTGTTTGTTTATTGTATATAAGTATTTTTAAAACTATATCCGGGGGATAGCAGTGCGGCTGAAAACAAATGAAAATTTGGCAGGTTTAAGCTGCAGTAATTGTTTTTTTTTCTTTCCTTTTTTTATATAAAAACTTTTTGCACCTTTAAAATTGTCGTATTTTTGTTTACTCTTGTTTTCAAAAGTTAGAATTTTTCAGCCTTTCTGAAAAGTCCTGGGTATTGTTGTGTAAATGCACACAAAATGCATATACAGCTTTTAGATTTTACTTTAAAGCACTGTTGCATAAAAAGTAGACTATCAATAAACAAAAACTTTATTTCTCTTCATATCCCGCTGTTTATAAACCATTGTTTATTTACACTCCTTTTCAGCATTTTTTAAATTCTTACTGTGTGAGTGAATTACCTTTTGTGTGGCATGATACTGTAACTCTGGTCTGTCTTCACGTTCCATAAATTTCCCTGAAAAATGAAGGTAAACATGTGCAGTGAGGCATATCATTGTGTTACACTAGCAAACTGGCTTCATTCTGTTGGACATGTCTGGATTGATAGAGGAAACGTCAGACTGGTGGAAGCCCTGCAGCCACAGTTAAACAGCAGGAGGGATTTTTCCCTCGCCCTGTACAATTACACACCCAGAATCAAGCTCAAACTAAACATTGATCAGCTCTTCACAGTCAATGATGACACACACACACACGTAATAGCAAATATGTTCTCTCTAAATGTTTACTGCATTGCATAAGCACTGATTTATCTCTCCATCTATTTTGAATGAGGTAAACGATTCTAAGTTTGGCTTTATTTACAAACTGCTGTTTCGGTGTTGATTGTTGAACACTAGCCGCGTGGTTTGTGTTTAGTATGTGGTCTACATGATGATTTAAAGTAGGTTGTTTTATCAGAACAGAGAAAGAAAGCGTGACTGTCATGTAGGAATGAATTTATCTCCCATTGTGGCTTTTTCTAAAGCCACAGACCTCTGAAACATGTCATTTTGAGCTTCCTCTTGTTAACCTGCTATTTGAGTGACACTTTGTCGTGATGTCATGATCCTCTCACGACAAATGTGCTGTGTTAGTGTTGATCCTGAAATTAGTGTTTTTGCACCATTGGCTCTGATGTTAGGGTTGTTCTGCTCAGGTGAGTTGTTATTACAAGCTTCACATGCTCTGTCATAGCTCTGTTTCCTGTCTGAGTGTGTGTGTTAGTGTGATGTTTACATCGTTACAGAAATGGGGAAATCATACCTTTTATAGCCTCTCAGAAATTAATTATAATTACCGTTTGATTGTTTTGTTTTGTTTTTTTAGACAAAATTCTTCCTTCATATTAATATTCGTGAATATTTTTACATGAATAAAGTATTTGAATCGTAATTAAATGCTACCTATGATGAAAATCATCTTTTGTAAGCTGTTTGGACGGAGCTGTGTGTATGTATAGTGTGTCCACAGTCAAAGTGTTTTTTTTTTGTTTTGTTTTTTGCTTTTTACATTTCCTGAATTTAAAATATGATCCAAATCTCTCTCATGTTAAGGCCCACCGTAATGTGACATACAGTAGGAGTGTGGCATTCTGCCCACGGAATTGATTGACAAATACGTATTAACATGTCTCCATAGTAAAGCGTATAATCATATCCACAAGACAGGACGTGTGCAAAGCAACCGGGATTAAAAGATCTGTTCAGCTCGCTGTCATCATCAAATGTGATCAAGAATGAATTTTACAGGTTTTAAACATGTTTAAAGCAGTGCTTGTTTGTAATAAATACAGAAAAAAAAAAAAAACACTATGTAATTAAACACCACAGCTACATAGTGTCAGTACAATTATAAAAGACACTTCAATCCTGGTTTGTGGACGTTATATCAGGTTTATTTTGTACATTAACATAACAGATGTCTATACAGCAGTTGATATTAACATGTGTCCTGTCACATTTGCGGTACAAAAACAGTCCTTGCATGTGTGCAAACTTTATAACATCGAGTGAGACTCTTCGTTGCAGATTGGCTTGAATTAAATCCACATCAAATATTTCAAATAACCATTGGGAAAGTTCTTACTGTAGTAAGGGTGATCTTCATTTGTGTCTGTCACTGTGCTGTTTATCTGCATAAAGGCTATGGTTCTGACAAGCACGTGGGAATTGTGGGTGGGGATAACCAGCTCATTTGCATTAAAGGCACAATGGGCTACAATGCCGTTACAGCTTGAATTTCCCAAATTTACAAAAGTATCATTAGAAATCTGATGGTTATTTTGAGCTGAAATTTTACAGACACATTCTGGAGACACAAGACTTGTATTAAATATTGAAAAAGGGGTAAAATAGGTGCCCTTTAAAGGATTTAGTTGCCATGCAGGGATATGCCATGCAAAAATTGTTGCCATGCAGGGATATACCCACATTGACTGTCTTAATTTCTTTAGATTTTTTCCCCAACCAAATTTATGCTGACTTCATTTCCTTTTTCTTTCATATCTCTTTCTTCATTGTTATGACATGGGGGGGGGGGGGGGGGGGGTGAGAGAAGGAGAGATAAAGTAAGATAAGCTTCAAAGAGTATGTAGACTAAACAAGCAGTCAGCATCCTGTCTTTTTTTAGCTTGTTAACAGAGTGTGAAATGAGTATCTGCTGTGTAGTGCAGCAGTTAGGTTTAGTGGGAAAAAAAGTCATTTATCTTCTCTATAGATAAATGTTCATAAACTTGAGTTACTATGAAATGTACATTTAGTTAATGTTATTGAATATATTTTAAAATACAGTTTTTTTGTCTTAAAAAAAAGGTTCTTCAGTCGTTCTTCAGTAGTTCATTACGGTATTTGAGGTGCTATTTAGCACTTTTACTGCGTAAAGAACCTTTAAAGCACCATAAAGGTTCTTCAGTGGTTCTTTAAGGTGGTCAGGGTGCTATATAGCACTTTTACTGTGTAAAGAACCTTTAAAGCACCATAAAGGTTTTTCAGTGGTTCTTTGGGGGGGTTAAAGTGGTAAAAAGTGGTAAATAAACCACTACTACTGGTAAGCACTTGTTCTTATAGCTAATTCTCATAACTCTTATGCCGGTTTTATTTGCGGAAAGGGTAAAGTAACATTATGAGCACCTTAAAATATAAGTGCTATATAGCACCATTTGACAAAAGTACTATATAGCACCTATTTTAAGGTGCTGTATAGCACCAAAAAAGGTTCCCCCCTCGTTACGACCAAAGAACCAGTTTTGGTGCTATTTAGCACCTTTTTTTTAGAGTGTATATTAATTTTTTTCAAGTTATTTTTTTTAAATATTTTTTGCTTTGAACATTAGAAATGTCATTATTCATATTGTAGGTTTCAAGGGGTTTGACTCTTGGCTTAAACTGAATTTTTTTTTCGAACTGATGGTTCCTGTTTTTGATGCTGATTGGTCTGCATAGCTGTCATTAATTCATGATAAAGCATGACGGCATCCGCCTTACTGAGCACATCACTGTACATCCATCAGATGAGGCATATACCACCTAAGAATATTCTGTCACCATTTTAGTTCTGCAAATTTTTTTTCCTTAGCTGAATGATAACTTTTAATAAACTTGCTACACAATACTATTGAGAGGGTGACAAGGTGGCTCAGTTGTTACCAATGTCGCCTCACAGTAAGAAGGTCACTGGTTCGAGTACCGGCTAGGTCAGTTGGCATTTCTGTGTCGAGTTTGCATGTTCTCCTCGTGTTCGTGCGGGTTTCTTCCAGGTGCTCCAGTTTCCCCCATATTCCCCAAAGACATACTGTACGCTATAGGTGAATTGAATAAATAAACTGTCTGGAAAATTAATGAATGAATACAAATGAGCAATTCTATGCAAATGTCAAATTTCCCAAGCCAATTTTTTATTTTTACCAAAATAGTGAAACCCTTTCAATGTTGTTTGCTTAGGCTTGTATTTCACAGTACTGTAAAAATACTCAAATGTCTCTGTCAATGTTTTAAAACAATTATATTTGATTTACCAAAGTCACACAAGTGGCAATTTCACATCAGTCACATCCATAACGATGCTTTTTCCTTAATAATGCAAAAATGTCAAATAAAAAAATCACTCGTTTATGTTCTTTAGTGAGCCAACTCTCATGCTTTTGATCGACATTATTTTTTTTCAAGGTAATGCAGTTTAATTCACTGAATTTCCACAAAGTATGTTGTATACTGTAAACTTGCATACTTTTTTGGTTGCATCCATAACGCATGTTTATTTCCCTCATTTATATCCAAAAAGGCGTTAACACCAAAGCTCCAAAGATGCTAAATTTATTAAATTAAAAATTATTTTGCATCTTTGGAGCTTTGGTGTTGCCACTTTGGATATTTATATCTGCATTTTTTGAGTTTTTTTTTTTTTTTTTTTTTTGTGGCTGAGCACCAAGTTAAGAGTGATGTGCGTGCTTTTGTACAGTTTTTCGTTATTTCCCTCATTTCAAATATAAAAAAGGTTAACAGATTGATTATTATTCTGATTCCATAACTCTGTGGTTAGTTGTTTTGGAAAATATAAACCGTTGTTTCCATATAATTTTAACATATATTTTCTCTGTGATCACATCCATAACGCTAAAATTGCTCAAATGTTAAAGCCAAAATGATATGTGCATGAATATGATTATATAAGAGCACAAGTATGCTTTGAGTTTTGCATGGCAGCAAATTTCAGCTGTGACTTCTTCACAATAACATAGTTTCTCGTACCTTATTGCTGTGTCATAACATGACTCAAAACAATGATCAGCAAAACAGATTTTCTTCATGTTTGTCAGACTCATGAGATGTTGCGTGTGGAATGTACCAAGTACAGTGATGGTGGGAGAACGGCTTGCGTGTCTGTGCCAGGATCTTATTGTGTGTGATAATAATACAGTCGTGCGTCAGTCCGTCCGCCTCGTCTCTCAAACACACAGCAGCCTCATGAGAAAAGGCACTATTCAACAGAATGACTTTACTGTTCCACTGACCCACAGCTGGGAGGAAAGCTGTGTGTGTGTGTGTGTGTGTGTGTGTGTCTGTGTGAGATACAGAAAAGGATAAAGAGTTTTTCTATCCCCTCTGTCATGGATAGCAGTAGGAGAGTTCATGTCTGTGCATGTATGTGCCTTTCCAGGTTGTCTAAAAAAGTGGGCCAGTAGAGATGAGCTGCCTCTCCACTGTGGGACGTGACTCTTGATTGCAAATTTGACTTTGTCACACAATGTTGCTTAGAGAGTAGAGAGGGTCACCAGTGTGTTTTAATTTTTTGCATTGATAGTATTACTCGTTTAAATGGAAACGAATGAAGAAAAGCTAAACTCTGTGTGGCTGTGTGGGCTGTGATTTTAATGAGAGTCAGCAGGGTTGAATAGGTCTGTGTATTGGACACACAAGAGTCACACATGAACATTTACTCAAAGGAGGATCACCCCAAACATGTCAATATTGCAACAGAAACCAATCTGTTAAACATTTTTGGGGAGTGCCCTATTTGTAATATTAACAGACAACGATTTTTATTTGGAGAGACTTTAAATAAAAAATATTTTTAAATGTGAATCCCTCCAAGGTTGTACAATTTTTATCAAAAGTAAACCTTAACTGTTTTAGATCTTTTGTATTTTATCTTATATATATATTTTATTGTTAAAATATTTGGTCACACTTTATTTTGATGGTCCGTTTGTTGAATTTAAGTTAGATTGCAACTAATTCTCATTAGATTATAAGTAGACTGTTAGGTTGGGGTTAGGGGTAGGGTTAGTGTTAGTTGACATGTACTTGCAAAGTTTCTTATAGTTAGTTAAATGTCTGTTGAGCGTCTGTGTCAACAGATATTAAGTAGACAGTCTACTAATACTCAAATCATCAACCATCAAAATAAAGTGTTACCAAATATTTTTTTTAATTATAGAAAAGTGATATTTATAAAACTTGATTTTATTTTATTTTTTGCAATGACATATCCAGAGAAGCTGATATGGCAATAAACTCAAGCCCCTCTCTCTATCCGAATAGAACTATTTGGACAGATGTTTTGGTTTGGTAAATTGTGAGGAGATTAAGAATATTTACTTTTTTTTTTTTTTTTTTTTTTTTGTCTAAAGCCTGTTTCACACTGCACGCAAGTGTTTATTTTATTTTTTTTACGTCCATGTTAACAGATTACAGCTTTCATACCGCATGAGGATGCAGTGCGTCAGCATGGAGCATGAGCTAGCAGTACTGGACAATGAATGCGTGCAGCAAACACAATGCGTGCAGCAAACACTCTGCCTGCACGCTGCTTATGTGTTGCTCACATGCTGCTCTCACATGTGGTGTAAAACAGGCGTAATGGTCTCATAGTCTGATAATAGTCTTAGGCCCCGTTTACACTAGTGCATTTTCGTTTTAAAACGCATAAGTTTTGCTACGGTTACGCCATCCGTCCATACTACGCCGGAGTTTTCGAGGTGTGAAAACGGAGCGTTTTAGAAACGCTGGAGAGGCCGTTTCCATTCTAAAACGCTGCCGCAGCGTCTCAGTATGGACGTGGGAAAACGCATACTTTTGAAAACAGAGGCGTGGCTGCTGAGATCCGCTACGTGATTGGGGCTTTGGGTCATTGCGTATCCTTCCCTTATTCGTCAAGCGCACGTGGCTATAACGTCACCGGCAGACAGCAGACCAGTCTTCACTGTAAACGCTGTATTTTCGATAGCCATGGATGTTTTATATTCATTTGTTACTTTAAGTAACAACTCAACCTCGTCGTCTGTCCTCAAAAAGACCTCTCTTGCTTTCTTTACCATCGCGTTCATCGTTCAACCAGCGTTTGTTGACTAACAATAACCGAATGCCGAGCGAGACACATGCTTTCTGTTTATACTTGACCGCGCATGCTCTGAGTGCGCCAATGGTCACGTGATATACGTTTCTGGTGGATTAGTGAAGACGGAGATCTCTTGAGACGCTGGGTGAAAACGCGAGTGTGGACGCGGATCGTTTTCTTGCTAAAACGCCGTTTTAAAACTAAAACGCACTAGTGTAAACGGGGCCTTAGTTTGCATAAACTTTCATTCTAATTCTAATTAAATTATAGTCAGGCTTTTTCCAAACATGTCAAGGACTGGCCCAGAGTTCTTTAGAAAACCATATATCCACTGCCTAAATTTCTCCATTGCCTTTCTACATTTTAGCGTCAGGTTTTATGAAAGTCAAGATTCATCATACCATAGTGATACAGCAGCTCTTGTCTCATTACGAAACACCATTTTAAAGCAGTTAAAATTCTTTTATTGGAAAACTTAAAGCTGCCATGTATTGAATATAAGGGCTGTTTTTTTTTTTCCCTAGGATGTTGTAATTTTTTATGTGTCGTAATTATTGCCATCTTTTTTGTGGCCTCATGACATAGTAAAATGTCCATTTTGTCATTACTTCAAAGTTTCACCTAGGGCCCTATCATACACCATGTGCAGTAAGGCGCAAGACGTATTTGGCACGATTGGTTGCTATTGTCAGACCAGTGCAACAGCAGTTTTCATGTTTGGCACCATGTTGTTTAAATAGCAAATCCATTTGCACCACTTTGTGGACTCCGGTGGTGAGCCAGTCTAGAAAGGAGGTGTGTTAAGACTCATTGTTGGCATGTTGCTATTTTGAGGAACTGAAATAGACTGGTGCATTGACCAACTGAAAGCTGGTCTAAAGTCTAAAGGGGGCTTTATTCAGTTTATTTATGGCAATTTGCATTTGTATAATATTATTATTAGTAGTAAAAGTATTTATTATATGCATATTTATATTTGCTTTAATTAAAACAAGTTTAGATTTGTCCACCTGTTGGGATTTTGGAGACATGCGTCACTATATGGGGCATAAGAATAGGAGGTGTGTTTGGATGTAGACTAACTCAGTTTTTTGAGCACACTTCATTATTATTGTTCATTTATTCATTTGCTGGAAATTAGAACTGAATTTAGAAAGAGTTTTGAAACGAATCTTTGCGCTTAACAAATGAAATTAAACATGAAGGCTAATGAATGACTTCAGCAGAGTGCGTACAACCGTGTTTCCTTATCCACGAAAGTAAAGAGTAAAAGTAAAGAGAAAGTAAAGAGGCCGAATGGAGGAGGCTTGTTCTTTATCCTCACGCAGATGGTCTGTTTAACTGTTTTCTTACTAGGGAAGTGTTCAGTTTTTCAATTAACAAAGTCCACCAATTACCACAACTGACTTTTAAAGGGAATGGGAGATGAGACTCTGATTGGTTTAATGCACATAATACTCAAAACACACAAAAGTGTGTTTTGCGCTCTTAATGCTTTTGCACCATTAGCTTTATACTTTATGCCTAGATCGTTAAAATAGAGCTCCTAGTGTTTTTTTTTTTTTGTTGCTTTTTTTTTTTGCTTACTATAAAGTAGGGAAGTTTGCAAATTCAGACCAGCTCTGTGATGTACCTGTCATAGATCTATTTTGTTGACAAAAATGCAAAAATTTGTCTATATTTAATTACCCGCTCTCTGATTTATTGCATTGTTATCTTAAGAATATTGTCTTCAAATAGTTTTGCATGTGTAAACCACTTTTTGTTTGATGATTGCTATTTTATAGATAGAACAGTGTAAAAACTGTTAACAATTGACAATTTTTTTTAAAAGCATGAGAATGAGTTAATAACTTTTGTAATTGTCATTTGGCATCAACTATGGCTTTCAGCTTCATGATCATTCCTATGTGTGTGAACTCTCTGTCTCAGTGTCTGACCACGGTTTCTCTGCTCCTGTAGGTTCGCAGGATCTTCTCCTAATCGACAAGTGGTTTCAGAAGAGTGTGTTTAGCATGGACGTGGAGGATTTTCCCCCTCCTCCACCTGACCGTAAGCAGCTCCATCCTCTCACAGCACACAGACGGTGTTTACTTTCAGACTGTGTAAATGCAGATGTTAGTTTCTGGCACGAATGGAAGCGTTCATTTTCTTCAAAGCGGTTTAAAGCAGCAGGGGTTTTACTGTCCAGCGTCATGGTCATGTTGACTTTCAGTGTGTCGAATGCACAGGAATATCATGCCTATAGGAGTCTGAAGGGTAGAGAGACGAGAATGAGTAGTGTAAACACATTCCATGGCTCAGCCACTAAGGAGCGTGTGGGTTGAAGAGCGGAGGAACGCCAGAGCGAATGCAGGGGAGGACACAAAATAAGCCAGAAAACAGACGCTCTGTCTTGATGCAGAGACTATGACAGATGAAAAAGATTAGGTCAACTGATTAAAGTAGTGCTCTAAACACTCAAACTTATTTTTGCTGATGGTTCAAACTATTTATCTAAAATGAGCTAAATCAACATATTCTTTGAGGGGAACTATTAAATTGTTTTACTATTAAATCCACTTAAATTTGTAATAATGATTAAGTTAGCTTTTTGTGTTGCAACAACATGAAGCATTTGTGTCCAACCCAGCATTTTTACAGTGAAGGATAATTCTCCCTAGAAAGTAACTTTTGCTGTCATTTACTCCGTTTTGATCTGCACTTCTTTGCTGTTCACACTAGATCTTTGAGATCATTTTTGTAGTGAAACTGTCTGCATGCATTAATATAAGGAAAACTCACATTCCTTCAACCTATTCCCAGCTATATCAAGGGTCACCACAGTGGAATGAACCAGCTAAATGTACTCGTGAACTAAAATAATGCATTACACCAAAGAAAATATAATTCTGTGATCATTTAGCTATTTTTGGAAATGCACATAAAAAATTATATGTGCTCAACTGAGTAGGAAAAACTTTTTATTCGATAAGGAAAACTGCGCATAAACTACAATGGAAACGCTTTTACTGAACAAATTTCATTTTGCACATTAAAACAGGTCGTGTGATTTTGTTAGAGATCATGTGATGATAAAAATGTGTGTGAATGGACAAACCAGCAGGCTGAGCACACTGTAAAACATCTGAAATGTTGTTTTGGTCATTCTTTAACCTTAACTATTTCAGTATTAATTCAATTCAATTCACCTTTATTAGTGTTATTATATTATTAATTACTTCCAGAATCAAGAGCGTCTGTGCTTCGCATCTCACGTCTTCAAACCCCACCATGCGTTCATTGCATGTTGCCATTTGTCTTCTGAGGCGCAAGTGACAAAATGACAAAAAGGTTCATGCAGCTTCTTCTACCGCAGTAAATTTCACTTCTACTTTTGATATCTGGTGCCAGTTAATCAGAGAGTGATGATTTTGTTCTCTTTGACTCGTTAAATGGAAACGTTGCTTTATTTGAACGTCTTTTATGCAATATTCCAGTTTTGCACACAAATTTAATTCCCATCTTTGGATGAAAACATAGCTATTTACTCCATTCGTGGAATTAAGTGGTGACCTTTGACTGATTGGTTGGCAAAGTATTTTCAAATTTTTTCTATTGTGTTCAGTGGAGGAAAATGGAAATATGAACAAGTTTATATTTATGTATGATTTTAATATATTTAAATAATTTTTATTTTGATTGATATTTAATTTGATTTGTATTTGAAAGTATTTTAATCATTTTTCTTTTTTACTAATAGCAGAATGACAAATGTGGTAAAACTTTTGCATATGCTGTTTATTTATTTATTTTTGTTATTATATTGTTTATTAGACCAAACTGATAAACAAATTATGGCACTGTTTGTACAGAAATACCCATTGGCTAGAGCTCATAAATAAACAAAAAACCCTCTTATACTTTTTGTAATATTACCTTTCATGCAGTGTATAAAGTAGCTCTCTGTGGATTTAAAAAGTCTGTAAAGTTTCAGAGATTAAAGTGCACAATTATTAATCATTTTATTGTCTACCAATGGATGAAGTGATTCTGAAAGGAGTCATCAGTAATTCCGGTCTTACTCCCTACACAAAGCTCTGTTTGTAAAATATTTTCATAATGCCAGACTGTGGATTCACAGAGTGTATTTGAACAACATGTAGACCAATCAGTCTAAAGTTGGCTGTCATAAAGGACTGGTTTTTGAGAGACAGAGTAAACTATTTACAGGGAGTGCAGAATTATTAGGCAAATTAATATTTTGACCACATCATCCTCTTTATGCATGTTGTCTTACTCCAAGCTGTATAGGCTCGAAAACCTACTACCAATTAAGTATATTAGGTGATGTGCATCTCTGTAATGACAAGGGGTGTGGTGTAATGACATCAACACCCTATATCAGGTGTGCAGAATTATCAGGCAACTTCCTTTCCTTTGGCAAAATGGGTCAAAAGAAGGACTTGACAGGCTCCGAAAAGTCAAAAATAGTGAGATATCTTGCAGAGGGATGCAGCACTCTTAAAATTGCCAAGCTTCTGAAGCGTGATCATCGAACAATCAAACGTTTCATTCAAAATAGTCAACAGGCCCATGAACTGAGAAAAGTCAAGCGTGCAGCTGCCAAGATGCCACTTGCCACCAGTTTTGCCATATTTCAGAGCTGCAACATCAATGGAGTGCCCAAAAGCACAAGGTGTACAATACTCAGAGACATGGCCAAGGTAAGAAAGGCTGAAAAACGACCACCACTGAACAAGACACACAAGCTGAAATGCCAAGACTGGGCCAAGAAATATCTCAAGACTGATTTTTCTAAGGTTTCATGGACTGATGAAATAAGAGTGAGACTTGATGGGCCAGATGGATGGGTCTGTGGCTGGATCGGTAAAGGGCAGAGAGCTCCATCCGACTCAGACGCCAGCAAGGTGGAGGTGGAGTACTGGTTTGGGAATACAAGGAGGGAAAACAGTACATCTCTCTGAACAGTGTCTGGGAGGCTGTGGTGCCAGAATCCATAAATGGCCGGCTCTTGAGTGTCCTTGCAAAAAAGGTGGCTATTTTGGTCATTGATTTGTTTTTTTGTTTTGTTTTTGAATGTCAGAAATGTATATTTGTGAATGTTGAGATATTATATTGGTTTCACTAGTGAAAATTAATAATTGAAATGGGTATATATTTGTTTTTTGTTAAGTTGCCTAATAATTATGCACAGTAACAGTCACCTACACACACAGATAGCCTCCTAAAATGTCTAAAACTAAAAACAAACTAAAAACTACTTCCAAAAATATTCAGCTTTGATATTAATGAGTTTTTTGGGTTCATTGAGAACATGGTGGTTGTTCAATAATAAAATTAATCCTCAAAAATACAACTTGCCTAATAATTTTGCACTCCATGTATATCAGTGCATCCCTAATAATAGGGGCACTTTTATAAACGTTGCATATTTGTTTGGACATTGTACTGGTTGATTTTTATAATGGTTTAAATCTTCACACTTTTAGTCAGCAAATTGCCATTTAGTTTGATTCTTCATTTGCTCCAGGTTGGATCACGATGTCGTAAGCAAACAAGACCCATTTGAGTTGATGTTAAACTTTAAACTCAGTCACACTCTTTATATTTTAAAGCATGAATATTCACCGTCTCTCATCCACACAAAGATTTGGAAACTCGCACATGCTTTATCTCTCTCTGACCTCATTTATTAACACAGAGAGCTGATAAAAACACTTTCCACTCTCTTTCTGTTTGTGCCTCAGTGACTCTTTCAGTGAGATTAGCATTTTCCCATCATTCAGTTTAGTGAAAATCAAGGCAGCTAACTCCTCCGAATCCCTTTAACCCTGATCCCTTATCTAAAACTCTTCACCTTTTACCTTAGGCCCTGTACTCCCACACCAGGTGCTCAGTGTGGTACTGTAGTGCTTGAGGGTCCGGAGTTTGAACTCAACATCAAGCTTTCTTTCACACTGCTGAATGTAATGTTAGTGGGTATGTTTTTGTGTTTGCATGCCGACTGTCATGTGTAGCTTTCAGGCATGCAGGGACGGCGCTCCTGCCAGCTCACACTGAATAAAAATGACATTAAATCTGTCAACAAGTGTAAGCAGTGGTAAACCAAACTACTTGGTTCACACTACAGATTCTGTTGTTGTTTAAAATTGTTGCTTGTCAGATTGTACAATAAGATCCAAGTGAGATGCTGAGTACAAGCTGGTCTTAGTTTTTACAACAAGCTTTAAGATGTTGATTCGCAATCCTGGTCCTCGCGCATTTTCAAGTTTCTCTTACCACTTTTACACCATTTGTTTCATTCATTCAGCTGAAGCGCATTAAATGTGCAGCATTTTGAAGAGGACAGGCCATGTCAGATATTAAAGAGCATTTGGTTCGTCACAATTTGATGAGAAACTGCAATCCATTTAGGTGGAAGTGACAAACTACATGCTTTACACGTTTATATCAGTTTTATATCTTTTAATTGCGAATATTGTCACTGTTTTGGTGCACACTAGTTAGTAGATATTCTTATACTAGCAATACTTATACTAACATCTAGAAAAACTTTTTACATTTCATGGGACTTTTAAAGTGCATGAGACATAAATTCATGCAAGATTATGGTTAAATATCCCTTCACATTTCTGTAATAAGCTGCAAACAGTGTAATGTAAATCTTTGTTTTTAAATGAAGTAGTGTTCAAGTTTAGCTGGGTTCCCATGTATTTACACTGGGGGGTAGAAACAGTAAACACTATGTAAGAAACGTGTCAATTGGAACAGAGTTCCTTCATGGAGCTCTCTTCTAACGGGTTGGTTATCTAAATCAAGTGTGTTAAACAGACATTCCAAATGTTCAGAGCGGGGGGTTGCAATGGCCAGGATTGAGAACTGCTGTTGTATGGGATTAAAACCCAGACATTCAGACATTTTGTGTATTAAAAGGTAAGGTGATTTTTATTTATTTCTATATATTTTTTTGTTTTCTTTTGTTTTTGAAATAATGCCACAAAAGCAACTTTTACTTGAGTAAAAAAATACACTTACAATATTATAACTTTATTAGATGATATTCATTTGAATGAATTTAAACAATAATATTTGTTACTTTTGGAAAAGTTGAATTTTTAGCATCATCACTCTTCAGTGTCATGATTTTTCAGAAATCTGTCTAATGTGATGATTTCTCATTATCAATGTTGAAAACAGCGGCTTAATTTTTTGTGAAAACTGATCATTGTTGTGGCACATGGTGGCTCAGTGAATAGTACTGTTACTGTTGCCTCACAGCAAGAAGGTTGCTGGTTCAAGTCCCGGCTGTGGAGTTTGCATGTTCTCCCCATGTTGGCATGGGTTTCCTCCTGGTGCCCCGGTTTCCCCCACAGTCCAAAGACATGAAGTATAAGTGAATTGGATGAACTGGATTGGTCGTAGTGTATGTGTGTGTGTGAATGCGAGAGTGCACAGCTGTTTCTCAGTACTGGGTTGCGGATGGAAGGGCATCTGCTGCATAAAACATATGGAATAGTTGCCGGTTCATTCCAGTGTGACGACCTCTGATAAATCAGAGACTAAGCCGATTGAAAATGAATGAATTAATTAATAAATGAATGAATGATAATTGGTGTAGGATTTCTGATAAAATAGGATGTTCAAAAGGACGATTGTTATTTATTATTATCAATATTTTCTATTACAAACTTTTCACTTTGGTTCAATTTCATCAGGTTTCCTTGCTTAGTCTTTAAAAAAATACTTTTTTAATGCTAATTTATAAAAGAGTATAAAAAATGGTCAACTCTTCAGCCCCTGAAGTAACATTTTAAAGAGAGCTCTATACGAATATGTATTCTCTTCAACTTTTTATATTTTATTATACTTTATTACTATATTCACAATGTTCATCTCGATATGAATCTAACACAAATGTAAAACTATATGATTTATTTGATCATGATAATAAATTAAAACATTAATATCCATGTTCATGTACTGTTCAATTTTAATTCAAACAGCCCAATTGGACAAAAACAATTGGACATTCTTTCAAAAACAATCCCTTTTTTTCTAGCGCAAGTTTATTGGCCCACTGTTATATCATATGATATAAGACATCTTTATTCCTCCTCAATTTGTCTTGTGACAAGACCTGTGCAACTTGCTTTAAGTGGCTCTAAATGAAAAAAATCGGTCAGTCATGGCTGGTTTTGGACTGTGCTGCTTGAAGTGGGAGCCTGACTATGTTTGGAATTTGAGCTATTCCAGTGAGCGAACTCATACCAGTGCGCCACGCTGGATTTATTCACATTAAGAGATAACCATTTCCGTCAGCTCAAACATGCTTTCCTGGGCAAAGGTCCAGAATCTTTCAGTTTCACCGTTTTCTCATTATCCATGTGAGAGGAAAAACAAACATTATTTAAGACTCTGTGTAATGAATTTTAGTGGTTTAGAGATGTTACTGTCCGGGTGCACTCTCTCCTTTTGTAAATAAGCTGTCTGTAGAACTATGTTTAATTACTGTAGTGCAGTATAATGGCCACTGTGTGCTTCAGACCCATGAGGAGGCTGTGATTTGGACAGGGGTTTCTGAGCTGAATGGAGGAAAAGAGCTCTCACATTACTCACATTTCTAAAGAGTGAGTCACTGGGTCAAGAGAATCCATGAACCGCCAAGTGTTTTCTTCATAATAGCCTCACACCATCCACGGCTCCCTCTCTGTGTCTTCTCTTATCCCTCGGGACATTCTTTTTCATCTTTCACACATACCGTAAAGCCGCTTTTCAGTTTTTGATGATGTAGGATGGAAAAAGAGACTAAGAGACTGCTCTATTCTCTTTAAGGGACAGCAGAGCAAAATTAAAATATGGTCAATATTTTAAGGTTCATAGCTATGGCTTAGGTATTAGGATTAGAGATGTAGAGGAAGATCATGAAGAGTATATACTAATAAACAGCCTAACACGCATGCTAATAAACAAGTAGTTAATAGTAAGATTTGGTCCCTATACTAGAGTATTACCAAAATATATTTATATAATTCTGTCATTAACTTCATGCTTTTATGTTGTTCCAAACCTGGCTTCATCTTACTAAAAGGGACGCATGTGTAAGTATTATTGTAGGCTTTAAAAAAAAATGCAGTAGCGCGGAGTTTAAAAGGATAGTTTACCACTAAAATAAATGTCCTCACCTTCTATTTGTTTCAAACTTTTTTACTAGATTCTTTCATTCGTTGAACACAAAAGATAATTTGAAGAAACCGGTAGCCATTGAATTCTGCTGTAGTTTTGTTTTTTTTCAACACTGTAAAAACATTTGTTACATAACAGTTTCTGTATTTTGTGATTCAAAGTGCTTTCTGTTTTGTTTTGTTTTTTATGGTTGAGAGTCGTTTTTTATTGGACTTTGATCTCTGCTCTGTCGACGTTTGATATTGAATATTCAACTCTACAGTATAACAAAGTTGACTTTTATTGACATTTTAGTAGTTTAAAATAATATAATATATAATAAATAATATACACTCTCAGAAATAAAGGTACACGAGCTGTCACTAGGGTGGTACCTTTTCAAAAGGTACACATTTGTACTTAAATGATCCATATTGGTGCCTCAAAAGTATATATTAGTACCTAAAAAATTTAAGAGGAACACTTTTTTTTGTTGTACTTTTTAGGTACTAATATGTACACTTGAGGTGTTAATATGGACTCTTTAGGTACAAATGTGTACCTTTTGAAAAGGTACCACCCCAGTGACAGCTTGCGTACCTTTATTTCTCAGAGTGTAGAGAGAAATACGTCTGTATCATTTCATTATTAAGTACAGATGTTCCATGAAGACTTTTTTTTGATGGTAATATGCATTAAGCACTTCACTTAGACTGCTTTTAAAGGTGATTTCTTCTGTGTTTAGATTTTTTTTCCCACAGATTACACATTTTCAATAAGTAATATTTTGACCACATATTGTTCCATCTTAACAAACCATAGATTCATTTTTAAAGTTTATTTAATCAGCCTTCAGGTGATGTTTACGTCTCGATTTCATTAAATTGATTCGTAAGATCTTAAGTTTGTGGTCCAAGGTTACAAATGTAATTTATACAACTACCAAGTCAATAGCTGTGTGAAGAACAGGTTTTATGAGATACTCCTCTCAAAATTTAAAAATTCGGTCATCCTTTACCCTTATTCCAGATGTATCCGACCTTCTTCAGATGAACGCAAATGAAGTTGTTTAGAAATGTGCCTGCACTGTAAAAAATGCTGGGTTCCACACAATTGCTTCATGTTGTGCGTGTGTGTGCGTGTGTGCGCATGTGTTTTAAATGTATTGTCAGAGGACTGTTGTTTAATAGCAGCATGTATTAAACAAACCAGGCTACAGGAGTATGACCTGTTTGATCAGTGCATTTAACTTTTCCTCTCTCTCTTTTGTTCTCTGGTCCCAGTAGACATGTTTCCTCTTAAGTCCTGTGGAAAATAAGCAGTGTGCAGTTTTGACCCAATTTCCTTTCAGCACAAGTGTGCTTCCTGTACCCCAGTGTCTCTCTCTCTCACTCTCTTTTCTGTTCTTTCTTCTTTTACAACTCGGTGCCATGTGGAAATCTGACTTTGAGATCTGGTTAGAGCAGAACGTTCTTGTATACACCCTAAAATTAGAGTTAACTCTTTAAAATCTGAGCATGAGTCTGTTTGAACCCCGGGTGGGCAGAGAGGAGGGTGGCAACAAACCTCAAACCCATAATTCTTCACTCGCAGTCTTTTCTGGCCCATTTTTAGCTTATCGCTTGTCAACTTTAGTGGCAGTTTTTGAGTAGAAGTATGCAAAACTAAAATGCTTTCTGTTCTGGCTATGCCTGGCAAGATTTTTTTTAGTGTGTAAATGACATTTCTGTTTATGTCTGTCTGATTATGTCATAGTAAAATTAATTATAGTCATTATTTTTGGGCTTAAATAAAATAAGCAGAAATCATTCTAACGTATTATGGTGAAAATTATGTAATATACATAAAAAGTATTTTTAGGAATAACATTTAATGTTTACAATTTCTAGATGGACTATTTTCCCACATTGTAAATCAATTCTTGCTGTAATTTATTTTTTTATTTGAATCAACTTAAAAATGATTTGCTGTAACCTGATTAACTTAAATAAGTTAAAGCAACATAAAATATTTGTTGTCTTGTTTTTTTGTGATTTTAAATATTTTTGCAGTGTCATCAATGTTTAATACAGTATGCTGCATAAATAAAATATTTAACAAAAGCCATTACTCCTTGCCTCTTTCACTTTGTAGTGTTGGATGACGGAGATGAAGGTGAGCAGTTTGAGTTTGATGACAGTGGTGATGAAGCCCCTGAGGCGGATCGGCCTCCACCTGAACCTGAGGGAATCTCCGCTCCTCCACCCTGCTCTTCCTCAGTCAGAGACGCACCCGTTAATGAAACAAGTCCAAACCCAGAGCACACATTTAACGCAGAGGCTGATCTGCCCCCTCCGCCTCAGGACTGCCCAGCTAATAACAGGCCTCTGGCTCAAACACCCTTCACACAGGCTGATCTGCCTCCTCCTCCTCCTCCCACTGAACTTTGTCCTGGTGCAGCAGAGGACCTGAACAGAGACCTCAATCCACCAGCAGAGGGCACTGAGGTTCATAGAGAGGAGGATGGTGAGTTTACAGTGGACTCAAAAGTCTGGCATAAAGGGAGTTAAGCTAAAAAAAAAGTACTATTTTGTCATCATTTACTCAGACATCATTTGTTCCAAACTTTTGTGAGTTTTTTATTTTCTTTTGAGCACAAAACAAGATATTCTGAAGTAGTGCTTGATATTGGAAAAATATAAAATTGCTAATTTTGTTTTGCTGCTATATGCATAATATAAAATTTGGTATAAAAACAGTAATTAATTAAAAACAAGATTAACAAATTTAGCTTGTTTTAAGAAAAAACACTTAATTATTGTGACCTATTTTGGTGAAAGGTGAAAACAAAACAATATTTGTACTTGCTCTAAGAATTATTTGATATTTGGACTACACTGTAAAAAATCATATTACATAAAGCCACCACAACAAAAGCTTTTAAATTACTTTAAGATATTTTATTAGGTTCATTACAAATATAGTACACAAAGTTCAGTATACAAAGTTTTTCTTATTTTAGTCAGTTTGACTAATGTAAGTTGAGATGACTAGAAAAAATCATTTGATTCAACAAAGATAAGCTGTAAGAAATTATTTTAATGAGACAGTAAGTAAGAAAAGCATTTTTTTGCATTTGGGATTTATACAATTTCTGTATGCTGATTACTGTTAGACTGCCCAGAAAACCGTCAAATAGTGCTATTCAAACCTTGTAAAACTATCTTGTAAAGCCATCTTTTAAAACTATTCATATTACAGAAATATAAAAAATAGCAATATCAGAATTTTCCAGTATTGTGCAGCCCTGCTTTCTTTAATTTAGATCAACTGGGGTGATCATGTCTTTTTATGTCAAGTGCATCTGCAAATAATATAATAAATTACAAGCAAATACAAATACGAGCAGAAGAAAAGGTTTTGTGGGTGTGTAACAGTATTTAAATGCAGAAACTGGTTATTCAAACGGGTAACACTTTAGAGTAAGGTTCATTAGTTAAATTACATTAGTTAGTTGGGTGCCACGGTGGCGTAGTGAGTAGCACGTTCGCCTCACAGCAAGAAGGTCACTGGTTCGAGCCCCGGCTGGGTCAGTTGGCATTTCTGTGTGGAGTTTGCATGTTCTCCCTGTGGTTGCGTTGGGTTTCCTCCAGGTGCTCCGGTTTCCCCCACAAGTCCAAAGACATGTGGTATAGGTGAATTGGGTAGGCCAAATCGTCCGTAGTGTATGAGTGTGTATGGATGTATCCCAGAGATGGGTTGTGGCTGGAAGGGCATCCGCTGCGTAAAACAAATGCTGGATAAGTTGGCGGTTCATTCCGCTTTGGCGACCCCGGATTAATAAAGTGACTAAGCCGACAAGAAAATGAATGAATGAATGAACATTAGTTAGTTAGTTACTTACATGAACTAATCACGAACAACACTTGGACAGCATTTATTAATCAAAATTGGACATTTACTAATGCATTATGAACATGCTTGTTAACATTAATGCATAAAAAGTTGATGCTTTTTAAAATGTTATTTACAAATATCTATCTTTTAACATTAAATAAACAGTCTAATCCTGCAATGTGACTATTGCAGATACACACATTGCGATATCGATGGTCAAACAGTATATATTGTTCAGCCCTTTTTTGAAGTAGGAATGAAAGCGCTAGCCATTAAAATCCATTGGTTTTTTCCTACTGTGAAACATTTGTAAATCGTTGAATAAACCTTGTAAATGTTGTATTATTTAATGTTAGTTAATGCATTTACTAACATGAGCAAACAGAACAGTACATTTATTACAGCAATTTTTGTTTTATTATTATTTAGCATTAGTTACATTAACATGAAAACAAATGTTAACAAGCATGAATTTGGCTTTTAATAAAATATTAGTAAATGTTGAACTATGGTTAGTAATGTTCATGTTAGTAAATACATTTAACTAATATTATCTCATGAAACCTTGGTGTAAAATGTGACCTTATTGTTTCACCTATGGCTTTGCTTAAAACTGCTTGGAAATCAAATCATTTTGGTGGCATTTACTTGCTTATTTTCCCTAAATGGTTTCTGAGGTTGCATCTGTCTCCTTCAGTGTACTCTCTTCTCCCATCTCTAACCTTAAATACAGATACAAATTTGACTTCTTTCTTTCAGGAATCCCTCCCACATCGTAAGATTATTAATCAGAATAGGTGCATAAACTCATAAATTAACTAAATAAACAGCAATCCATGAGATTTTCATTGAAGGCAGTTTCCTACAGGGCCCGTATTGTCTCAGGAATTTTTAATAAGTCACTGTACTTTATGATCACTAGAAAACAAAGGTGCCAGTGTGGTTCGCTGCTCCAAACCCAAAGTGAGCCCCTACTCTGTGATTGACATCGGCCCCATCCAACAGCAGCTGCCATCAGAGCAGAGCGGCCTGCCCTTCTCTCCCTCAGCCAATCAGAATGAAGGAGATGTTCAAGATGTGTCCGGCAACTCAGGGTTGTCTTCTGGGTACTCAGTGCCAGTCCCCTGTGGTTACGCAACGCCCTCAAATGTGCCAGTGATCCCACCAACCTACACCACCCCAGTTCTCATCCGCCACTTCTCTATGGATGAAGATGGTAAAGAGAGGCATTTTTCCCATCTCTTTCCATTTCATGTATTGGTTTTGTTGGAATAGGGCTTTTCCGTAGCTATACATATTCTCTCTCTTTACACTTTCTCTTCTTTCATGCGCTCCTGCTTTTGTTTTCTGACGTTTTGCCGTGAGGAAGTTGGGGGTAAATTTAGCTGTGGCTTTGGCTGTGATGAGGTTTCCTGTGTGTGTGTGTTTTTTATGTTTTGTGCAAAGTGTAACAGTAGTTTGATTATCCGAAGTGTCAAATGTATACCGTACAACATTTTTAGCACTTTTTATTAGTGATAGTTTGATTTTAAATTTTATTTTAAACTGTAACTATCATTAAAGCAAAATACCAAAACAATATATACACTCACTGGCCACTTTATTAGGTACATCTTAGTAGTACTGGGCTGGACCCTCTTTTACCTTTAGAACTGCCTTAATCCTTTGTAGCTTAGATTCAACAAGGCACTGGAAATATTCCTCAGAGATTTTGGTCCATATAAACATGATAGCATCACATAATTGCTGCAGATTTGTCGGCTGCACATCCATGATGCGAATCTTCTTTCCCACAACAATAGGTGCTCTATTAGATTGAGATCTTATGACTGTTAAGGCCATTTTAGTACAGTGAACTTTATTGTTATGTTTGAGAAACCAGTCTGAGATGACTCAGGCTTTATGACATGGCACGTTGTCCTGCTGAAAGTAGCCATCAGAAGATGGGTACACTGTAGTCTTAAAGGGATGAACATGGTCAGCAACAATACTCGGGTAGGCTGTGGCATTGACACGATGCTCAATTGGTAATAATAGGCCCAAAGAGTGCCAAGAAAAAATCCCCCACACCATTACACCACCACCAGCCTGAACCATTTATACAAGGCAGGATGGATCCAGGATGCTTTCATGTTGTTGACGCCAAATTCTGACCTTACCAGTCGAATGTCGCAGCAGAAATCAATGCTCATATGCTGCTGTAGCCCATCCACCTCAAGGTCCAATGTGTTGTGTTTTCAGAGATGCTCTTCTGCATATTTCGGTTGTAACAAATGGTTTGTTTGAGTTACTGTTGCCTTTCTATCAGATCAAACCAGTCTGGCCATTCTCCTCTGACCTCTGGCATCAACAAGCCATTTAATCCCACAGAACTGCCGCTCACTGGATATTTTCTCGTTTTCAAACCATTCTCTGTAAATCCTAGAGATGGTTGTGCGTGAAAATTCCAGTAGATCAGCAGTTTCTGAAATACTCAGACCAGCTCGCCTGGCACCAACAACCATGCCACGTTCAAAGTCACTTAAATCATCTTTCTTCCCCATTCTGATGCTCGGTCAAGACAATCTGCTGCAGTTCAAACAGAATCTTCAGGTCTAAATGCACTGAGTTACTGCCACGTAACTGGCTGATTAGAAATTTGCATTAACGAGCAGTTGGACAGGTGTACCTAATAAACTGGCCGGTGGGTGTAAATACCAAACACTAAAAAGTATGGAAATTGTCAGGCGAGTGTTAAACAAATCAAAACCAAACACTATATTTTAGATTTGTTCAAAGTAGCATTGCTATTATTCTAATATTTTCATTTGTTTAGTATTTGTATAAAAATATAAAACAATATGTCTGAGTTTGTTAAATCGACAAAGTAATGAAATGTACCACTTTGTATGTGCCTATACACAGGCATATTTATACATTATTATTTTAGTAAACAAATAAAGAGGGCTAAAACTATTTATGCATGTATGTATTATTTATTTCTTGTGTATGCATTCAAGATCTTTAACTTATGCAAACTTATGATTTTGTAATCCAGTAATAGATTAAAATAGCCATTTTTTTTATTTGTAGCAGTTTAAGATGCATAGAAGTATTAAAAGCAATTTTATTTAACAAACCAAAGAGTTAAAATAATATTTGTTATTAGTTTAATATGCAAGTTCAATTCACAATTATTCGTGTAGCCATTTAAGCTCAGTGCTTTACATGTACAAAGTTTTTACAGTTTTCTAGAAGACAACACCACTGTCCCTGAGTGTTGCAATGACATTGAAAACCTGATCTGAATGAACCATTTTAATTAGGTGTTTACAGTCTAAACTCAGCTTTATGCAGTTTTTATTATTATTATTGTTGTTGTTGTTGTTGATGATGATTATTTATTAAACATATTTGAATGTGTTTATATGGGATTCTTCATTAATGCTTGGTCTGTCTTTATGTTTCCTGCAGTAACTGTGGTTGGAGCAGTAAATACTCCAGTGGACAGGTGAGTGAGTGTGAACAGATGTACAGTACTGCTTTACTTCTGATATCTGTTGCACAATCTCCTTCTTTTGTTGAAAATCCTAATTTTATAACTGCATTTGTGTGTGTGGTTTTGTTTTTTAAATTATCATGTCAAAAATTATTATATTGCAATAGCAAAATGAAAACAAACATGGATATTTTCAGGGAAGTGTTTATAATAATTGCTAATTGCTATGATAATTTGTCCAGTGTTTTTAGTGAAGAGTGTCCAGTCATTAAAGAGGAAGATGCTCTTACTAAGTGGGTTTCAGACCCAGCAAACACGGCCTGGATGGACAGTAAGTTGGTAACGTTTTTCTAGCCTGATAAAATGTGAATGTATAAAGTCTTGTTTGCCTTGTTCAGCTGTTTCCTCTTTCTGGAGAGAATCTCAGACATTTCCTTCCTTCTCAGCTCAGGCTCCTTCATTAACAAATACTGTACACACAGTCTCTGCTACTTTGTTTGGTTAGACATATGAGATTTTGAGTCATATGCAGTTGTTTGCATGTTTGTGTTTGTTTTAGGTCCAGATGAAGTGATTTATGATGACGTACCAAGAGAAAACTCTGGATCCACCACAGGTATGTTAAACTGATTCTGTTTTTATCTTCCTTTTCTTCTTCTTCTTCTTCTTTTTTTTTTTTTTTTTTTGACTAGCTGGTTTTCCTTACTTTGCTTAGTGATAGTGAGAAAAAGAGTGGTCACACTTTACAAAAAGGTTCATTAGTTAATGTTAAATAATTCACTTGAATTGATAAATGACTCGAAGACTTGCTCATTAGTAGGGCCAGACGGAATCAGCGGATATTTTTTGCTATTTCTGCGGAGTATTTTGGTAAAAATCTGCAGATTTATATGGAATGATTTTGGGAGTATCATAACTAAAACCTTAATATATAAAAATAAAAAGTAATACCTTTTAAACTTTATTTAGTGTTTACATCCAGTTAGATCCACTTTATTTGGTAAACAAAGCAAGTCTCTCATATAGAATCTCTGCTAAAAGACAGAAAATATTAATTTACAATCTATATTGTAAATAAATCATATGAATATTTTCATATTAGTCAATATTATTGCTGAAATTAGTTTAAAAACTGAACAAATATAAATTTACACACATTTACACAAGTAAATAAACAGAATCAGTGATGGGCTTGAAATCTGTGGAAATCTGCGGAATTCTGCGCATGCAGATTCCGTGTGGGCCTAGTCATTACATGTTTAGTGTCACTTGCTGGCAATTTAAGTTTCCTATTTAGAGAATTATTTCTTTGATATGAACAATATGAGATGATAAATGAACAATATAAAAAAAAACAAAACTAAAAATTTCCATCATTAACTTTACTATGTCATTTGAACATAACTTACAAACCATTATTCACTTGTTTCTTAAAGATATTTTGACAAATGTTGGTGCCCAAGCATTTAGGAGCTACAAATGTCTGTAAATTTATCTAAACAGCAATTTTTGATGCAGGTTTTGTAAATCAAAAAGTATGCCGTTTGTAACTGTTTATGTGTAAGAAACTATATGCTGAATAAAAATGTTTATTTCTGAAGCTACTGTTTTTTTAATGTTTATGCCATTTTGCCTTTAATACATTAATGTCTTTAAAATTGTCTACCAAACTTATTGTGCAACTAAGCATTGTGTCAAACGTGTGTACAGTTAAAGGCAAAATTATTAGCCCTCATGTACATATGTCAAGTGAATACAAAGCAATGCTATTTGTTCAGTATTTCCTATTATATTTCAATATTATTAAACCAATGTTATCTTTTGACTTGCCTAAATAATCTAGCTTGCTTGGTTAACGTAATTAGCTTAGTTAACCCTTTAAACTGCACTAAGCTGTAGTAGTAGTAGTAGTAGTAGTAGTAGTAGTAGTAGTAGTAGTAGTAGTAGTAGTAGTAGTAGTAGTAGTAGTA